>CAEGAF010082999.1:0-22393 GCA_903067075.1 Micropoecilia bifurca | reverse complement strand
TGTGTGTGTGTGTGTGTGTGTGTGTGTGTGTGTGTGTGTGTGTGTGTGTGTGTGTGTGTGTGTGTGTGTGTGCGTGTGTGTGTTGGATGGAGGGGGCAGTGGTCAGACATGCTCCAAGGTTGTTACCACAGCAACAGCAGGATGGGTCAGAGGGTTGCCATGGCGTCCAGGTCGCAGGGTCAGGGGGAGGGTCCTGGAGGGCTTCTGTCTCTGTACGAGTGTGTGTTTGTGTTAATAGGAACTGTGTGTGTGTGTGTGTGTGTGTCCAGTGCTGCTATCTTGAGTGTGTTAATAATGAATAGTGTTGCATGCGGTCGCTACATCTGAGCGTCTCTTCCTACACAGATTCATATTTTCACACGTTTTAGACCAGAAACATGGAAAATGATCTCCAGCTGTGTTTCCAACCATCATATAACTTGGAGTTACAAAAACATATTTGATTAACGGATTCACAGCAATTTTGAAAAACAAAACTTAGATTTTGTAGTAAAAGGTTTTTGCGCTAGAATGTGGTGGGTTTCAGCCATATTGAAATTAGTGTGTTTTGTAAAACTGCAGTGGAAACACATCAGTCATGTGATCAACAACCAGATGTTTCTACTGGCAGAAACCATGGAGAAGACAGGAAGTGGTTGAAAGTCAATTATTTGGTGTGTGAACAAATTTATTCACGTTATTTTAATTGTGTTTCTTATTTAAAGGATTTTGTAATGGAAACCGACCTGCTGATTCATCAGCAGAAAGACTTTATTAAATCCCAGATTTACACCAATCAGATTTCTCCTGGCTGAGGCAGGTTTCTGGAGTTTCCTTTAGATTTGACCTGCTGATTCCATATTTGATAGCTTTAGATTTTAAAAGGAATCAATTGAACAGAGCATACAGACTAAACAAAAGCCAGTATTGATGGGAAAAAACCCAACAGGCTCAGAATAGTAATTAAACTAAAACTGTACAAAATAACATTTTGCATTTAAGAAAAAAAATTCTTCTTTTTCTGTAAATATGTTCAATCCAGAACTCCTCAAGTGGCAGTTTAACTTTCACCTGATTCAGATTATGTTAAAAAATATCAATTAAGCACCTTTTTCCTGTCCGATTAATGGGTTAATAGACTAAATAATCAGCAGTTCTGCGCTGTATTGATGTTGAGTCCAACAGAAAGAGCTGAGCTTTGCACATGTTGGTGTTAGAAGGATTTTTTAGCTACAGATCCTCCATACTCTGCTACAACAGATCAAACGTTCACTAAAGGAAAGTTATGTTGTTGTATTTTAGGCAAGAAAATGTTTAAATGTCTCATTTAAAAAGCAGTTTTATTATATGTTTATTTACATCTTTTAATATATTTCCAATATTGCCTAAAAAAAGGCTTAAGTGGTAGAAAGAAATATCCAAAGTGTGGCAACTTTTTATCCGATTAATTAATCGTCGGAATAATCAATTTCTAAAATTATCATTAGTTTTCAGTGAACTAAGTTTAGAATGATGTAAAATATATCATCAATATAAATAAACAGCATCATGTTATTTTATAGCTACAGTATGTTTTGATAAAAAAATGATGGCCTGTTTATCCCAGTGTTGTGGAAAAACCGACGTTTTGTATAAATTGCAACAAAAAACAGATCTTTGCTCTCGGAATGTGACAATTTCTGACTGAAAAACTTTATTTTATGCATCATTTTATCAATTTGTTGCATGTTGAATTCATGGTAACTCAGAATTTTAAAAAAAAATACAAAAAATGATGCCTCAGTAATTGAGTCACTGACTTCCCTTCTGAATTAAAAAATTGGAAATTGTAGTTTTTGTTCCCCAAATAATAAAACTTTCAAGTGCTTCAAACTTTGGGGGTAAATTAGATATAAAACAATATCAAACATTCACAAAGAGAGCAGAAGAATGTTTTTAATCATTCCTTTTGGAAAAATAGTTTCTGCAACGTTTATTACATCACAGTAAACGTAAAACAGACGAGCAATAATATGATCACACAGCAGTTTGTGGTGAACATGTTGACCAAAGCAAATATGTAAATGCTGACAAGACGTCTGTGGATCATCCTCTTAACTCCAGCAGACACATAAATGCAGATTTAATATCTCAAAGCATCAAATTAACATCAGAAACTCAACGGGGAAAAAACTGATTGGAAAACAAGAAAATTTAAAATAAAGAGAAAATCTGGGGGAAAAAATGCTAAAATGATTTTATAGTTGATTATTGTGATTATATCAGCTACAAATAACTCATACGCTTCATTCTTCTGTTTTCCTCACCAGCTTAGCAGGAAATGGAACATTTATCAACATATTTAATGTATAGAACATTTTAGCAATAATGTAATGATTATTGCTAAAATGTTCTATACAAACAAACTTCATCAGTTTCTGAGATATTTTGTCTTCTGTCACTAAAACATAAGTCATGTTTGGGCATCAAGTGCAGGAAGTTCATCAAACTGGCCAAAAACTGGAGATTATTTGCATGCAGAGCAAAAATGAATGACAATTTAAATACATGGATGTGCCACTGAGCAAGGCACCCCGACCCCAAGCTGCCCTCCATCTGCTCATGGTGCAACTGGGTGAATGTGGGGTCAGTGTAAAGTCCTGTCAGTGTATAGAGTAACTAACAAGTGTTGTATGAATTCATCCATCTACAGTTTGTTGTCTAAGAGTAAAAGCCGTCAATACTCAATAGTCCGACATATTTCGCTTTTCAACCTCCAAGCTAATACTTTATTAAAGGAACCATATTTTGAGCAAAGATTAAAGCTGAGATTTAATGCTGAGCTCATTGTTTAACAGGAGGGGCTGGATGTCACCAGAGATGGTTTTCACTTCCACCCTGGGTTCCTCTGATGAAGGTCTGCTCTTCATCCTCACCAGCACAATGAGCACAAAGATGGCAGCTGTACGAGACAGAAAACACTTCAGATGAGATGCTACAGTAACATGACAGCAAAACAGACTTCATTTGATGATTTATATATATTTCCATATTTCCATCTAATCCTTCAATAAACAGAGCTGCAACACATTTTTATTCATTTTTACCCAAAACATTGATTGTGTGTCCAGTTGTTTCTTTTAACTCTGTGTTAAAAGAAACCTTAATTCACCAAGATGTGGCTCAGAATACTAATTCATATCCAGCTTGACTTATCTGCTCAAAAGCACCTTACTTCTACGATTTCCTCCTTCTTTTTTTTTTAGATTTTAAGCCAGTGGACCAAATAGGATCTTAAAGTCACGAGGCGTCCGTGCAAAGCCAATCTCTGGCCGCTGCCCCTCCTCCAGCAGGACGCGTTGCCTCTGCAGGGTTATCAAACAGTCCCTGTGCAGCCTGAACGGTCGTCTGTCTCACACATTTCTGCTCCATTTAAGGAAACTTTGTGGCAGAAATAACAGATCCAGGTTTTGGTTTCACTCACTGAACAATCCCAGGAACACGATTTCTGGCAACGTGAGGTTAAAAATCTGATCCCTCCACTGGATCCATCCATCAATGGATCCATCAATGGGCAGATCCATTGATTGATCTGCCCATCAATGAGTTTGATGGGCAGATCCGCCCATCAAACTCATTGACGGGCGGATCTGCAGGAGAGCAAAGAAAAAGTGTTGGATGGATTTATTGTCTTTCAATCTTATGGGAAATGATGCTCCTGCTCTGCATACTCACATGATGTGAGAGTGGTTGT
Organism: Micropoecilia bifurca; assembly: GCA_903067075.1. Taxonomy (NCBI): domain Eukaryota; kingdom Metazoa; phylum Chordata; class Actinopteri; order Cyprinodontiformes; family Poeciliidae; genus Micropoecilia; species Micropoecilia bifurca. Next base: position 18,681 of record CAEGAF010082999.1, on the reverse strand, counting down.
TATGTAGAGTTCACAGAATGTCCTATGAAAGAGGAGAAAAGAGGATTTATCAATGACATTAGATCATGTGTCAAACGCGAGGCCCCGGGGCCAAATCCAGGTCGCCATAGGTAATTATGTGGCCCTCCAGACTCTAGAGAGAGAAAAAAAGAGGACTTTTTCACCAAAAAAACTCTGAAATGTTTAGATTAATTTCAGAAAAGCTCATAAATTTCTGAACTTTAAAAGTGTAAACTTTACTTGAAACAGCTATAAAAAAATGTAGAATTTTTTTTAATTTTCGAGTGTGAAAATGCAACAATTTGCTACGAACAAACTCAGAAATGTTAAGATTAATCTCAGAAATTGATTGGAAATTTTTAGGAGAGAAATTTTGCTTCAAAAGTAAAGAAATTGACAATTTGTTTTGGCAAATTTTCAAAAATTTGGTAGAATTCTTTAAAAAAATAAAAAACTTGGAAATTTCTGAGTTTCAAAAATCAAATATTTTTGACTGTTTGAAACTCAAATTTCAGATTCTTCTCAAAACTGACAGTGAAATGTACTCTGCATATCCTGTAGTTACAGCCAAGTTATATCAATGTGTAAAAATCTTCCATAAATTCAAGACTTTCTCGTCGAATTTAGAAACAGCTACTTATTAATAGCTTAACAGTTTAATGGGTAGTTTTCTAAATACATTTTTCACAACCGTCCTTGTGAGAAGATTCATGATTTTGATTTGGCCCAAAATGTAAATGAGTTGACGCCCCTGCATTACATGACTCATAACTTCCACAGCGGAAATCTGAACAACTGAAGTGTCTAATTTACCATTTTTGACACACAGATGACACCAAATGTAAATTCCAGCCAAGCTTACCTCTAACTTCTTTAAGTGCTTATGATTAAAATGTTCTACCAGTTTCTGACAACTGAACTTTAAAAATGAAAACAGAAGTTTTTCCTCTCCATGTTTAATTGTCTTTCTTACACAAATGTAATAAATGTCGCCTTACCCAGTGAGAGCCAAGCAGAGGCAGAAGAGGAAAAGGACCTTCAGGACCTGGAGGAACGAGGCGTCGTCCAAGCTCTGCTGGCCACAGCTGCAGTTCGGCCATGTGGCCACCAGGTGCCGCTGTAAATCATTTACCCGTAGCCGTCTGAGCAGAAATCTGAGCGGAAATTAGACAATCTCGTTCAAATAACATCTGGATGTGGCCTCAGCTCTTCCTACTGCATTCAAATCAAATTAATCCTTTAAGTTTTAGTAAGTTCGGTTGTTTTTGGTCACACTTTCAGCATCCAGATCACCAGTTAATGCAGAGCTTTGCTCAGGAAACTTGTAAAGGTTCAGGTTCGTACCTGCGGTCGTTGAGTGGATCCAGCTTCACATCTTCACCTTCATCCAGGCTGATCTCCACGTCCCGCATGTGGCCCGCAGATGGACACCTGGCCTGGTTTCTCTGGGTGGTTTTGCTGAAGCCGCTCAGAACTTCGTGTTCCCGCAGGTTCCGGGTTGTGTGCCGGGAAGTGTCCGCCCACCATCCGCAGCAGGACGAGACTCCAGTTGGACCCGAATCTCCCGGTTCGGTGGGTTCATTTCACCCCGATTCCTCAAAAAATACATCCGTTAGGGGCATCCAGCTCAAATATACGAGACTTTAACACGTAAACAACATGTGTTAAAGTCGGGGTGTCACATGTTATCTACTCGTTTACACTTTATATTTTCACATTGTCAACGTTTTAATATGGAAGCCTAGAGCGGACATGTTTCCTGATGGGTTTTCTAGAGATAAAGAGTTAATTCCTGGTTTCCTCCTTCAGGTGCCTGAATTCAACGGATGGAATCAGATTTCATACACACACCAATCAAATCAAGAAAATGTTTTCTCAAGATTAACTTTTGTGGAGAAACTATTTGGGAAAAGCATTAAACTTCCATTCTCAGCCTCGTATTTTAGCACATTGTTGAAATGTTTGTCTACCTGTTGTGTGCCTGTAAAATCTCACATATGTTTGACCTGGATGGTGTTCCATACAGAATAACGGCCTTAAATTAAACCAACATTTTCACTAACATATTACCTAATTATTTGTTCCATTGTTATGTTGTTTTTATTGTGTCTTACATGCAAAAATAAGTCTAAATAAACATAAACAAGAGAAAAAGAGTTATGAAGTCTAAAGTTTCACATCAAATCCACATTTGTCTGTAGGAGACAAAACATTTTTCACATGTTATAAATGAAATAATCCGCAAATTTAACTTGTGTATAAAGGAGTTATTGCCTTAAGCTGGTATATCCTGCTGAAAACCTACATAAATTAGCTTTGTGTTATTTCAACTGTACTAAGATATTTATACTAGAAACCAAACCGAAACGGTTGATAAGATTTTGTTTTAATCTAAAAACATTTTTAGTTAACACATTAATTTCCTGTAATCATTCAAAAGAATATTCATGATCAAAATGATCAAAATAAGCATATGAGACTCTTTTAATCTGTGTACCAGCAGGAAGTCATGACATAAAGAGTCGACTTTCCTCCAATCAGGGAGCTTCCTGCTGTGTATTGCTGCCTCACCGCCGCTGTCATTCCTTACCTTTACTTTACTGACTGAAATGTTTAAAAGCCTTTTCTGCTGCAGCTTCATCTCTTTTGGCTGCAACTGTCCAGGTGATGTTTGAACATATCAAAGGATTTGAGTCTTAATTATCAGTTTTTCTCCTCTCAAGTTGCAGCCTAGACAGATCATCTTAAACGTGTTAAAATTGGGGGGGTTTTCCTGAGAAATGCTGTAAAAACATGAAAAGAAGAACTGAGTCAGGTCTAATTTCATGAAACCTTGTTAAAGATCCGTGGTTTTGGTTAAATGTTTTAGTATCTGTATTATGTAGCCTCTGATATCAGCTTCCTCGCTTCACTGAAGGCTTTGTGTTTTTATTCCTGTTGACTCTCTGCTTCCTCCCACACTCATCCAGGTCTTTCTTCTCTAACTAAAGTTGTTTTTCTTTCTCTAATGATGTCTCTGGTTTTTTTTCTTGTTCTTTTTTTTATCTTCTATGACCTTAATATAAGTTTTATTAGACGGGAGAGAAATCACTTTCCCAGACGCTGAAGCTCACTGTCGACCGCGAGCTGAGCTTCATCACCTGCTGCTGTGGCCATCCACAAACACACACACACACACACACACACACACACACACACACACACACACACACACACAAGTTGCAGTCTCAACTCCGTCGCCATGGAAACAGCTAAGATGCTGAGTGCAGGGGAGGAACAGGATGTGAGGAGAAACTCTCCGTATGGATTTAAGGTGAGCGTTTCTGCACGCCGCTTCGCTCACCTTCACACGTTTTGGTTCCTAAAAGTTTCTCTGTTTCACATAATTCCCCCTCTCCTCCTTTTTTTCCCTCATTCTTTTGATTTTCGCCTCACTGACCCTTTCAGGATCAAAGCACAGCCTCACTTAGAGGCAAATTACAGTTAAGGTCTGCATTTTAAAGCCTGGCTGACCCCCGGTTGGAGTCAAACGTCCTGAATGTGTGGCTGTATTAACTCGGACGCTGCGTTTTGCCCACTGAACAGCTCAGGACTCCGTCTCCCTCCCTCCTTCTATCTCTCTCTCCCTCTGTCCCCCCCCCCTCCTTCCTCCCTCTTTTCTCCTGAAAGCCAGATGGGCTGCAGCTCCTTTTATTCTCGGGCCTCTGTGCACGTGCCGAGGACACCGGGCCTCACGGCGTTTAATTCACAGGCTTTAACCGCCCCCTTCTTTTAACCCACACATCCAGCCCTCCTCCCTCCCTCTTCCTCTACTTTCTGTCCCCCTTCCTTTCTTTCCAACTCCTCTCCTGCGATGCCTCCCATCCCAGGCATGACACTGGAGCAGAGAGCTGGCAGGTCGCTGGATCCTCAATGCAACAAAGCAACGTTGCTGCAGGTTGATCCACAGCTGCTCTGTTTGTGCACAGAATATTTATATTAAAAAACAGTTTACATCTATTTTTGTCTATTCTAGCCATTCTATTTCATTTTATTTGTGTATTTAGGTATTATTTACTGTCTTCTAATATTTTTCTGCTCTTCATTTTAATTTCACCTGCTTGATTTCTCCAAATCAATGCCTGTTTTTTTTGCTTTTTATTTATAAAACTTGTTTTTGCTACATTTAAAATATTTCTCTCTTAATCCAACATATATAATATACAGATTTAGACATCAAACATACAGAGATTTTTTGCTTATGTTTCCTACTGGAGGCTTTCATCTCTGTTATCTGATTCAGTCTGTATTTCCTGTAAAAATTAAAATAAACTGAATATGAACTGTGTGCGCTTTATTATTTCCTACTTGCTTAATTTTTTGCTTATTTTTAGCAGTTCTCATTCACTTTATTTATGCATTTAGGTAATACTTAATATTTGAACTGATTTCTGCTTCTTATTCATAAAACTGTTGTTTTTGCAACATTTACATGTTTTTATCAAACATATCAAATAGAGATTTAGACTTCAAATATATTGATTTTTGTTCCATTTTCTGATGGATGGTCAGGACTCAGGATGGATTTTCATGTCTGTATTTTCTATCTCAACATCTCCATTTCCTGTAAAAACAAATCAGCTGTTGATTATGAGGCCGGAGGAATGTGTTCACTTTATTTACATTTCTTATTTGCAAGTATTTTTATCTATTGTAGAATTTCTAATTCATTTTAAGTATATAGTTATTTACTGTCTATTTTATCTCTTCTGATTTTTTTCACTTGCTCTGTTTCTCCAAATCAACGCATGTTTTTCTACTTCTTATTCATAAAACTGTTTTGAAGCATTTTAATGTAATTTTTAAAAACCAGCTTTTATTTAGTTCATATTGTTCATTAATCCCAGGTGGGAAATTGTTTCATAAACAATATACACAACTTTGAATGAGTTCACAGACATTTTCAGCTAACATTATTGTAAAATATACAACATAATCACATATGATTTATAAAGAAGCTGCTGTTTTGCATTTTGCAGATGTTTTTGTTCTATTTTCTTATGGAGAGTAAAAAGGGAAAATGTTACTTATGGCAGGAGGACGATGTGCACTTTATTTATATTTTGTATTTAGACTTAGTTCTTATCATTGATTTATTTATTAATGGGTGTAACTCTCCTTTCTGTTAGTCATTTTAACATTTATCTGCTTTATATGTTAATTTTCACTTGAGATTCCTCCAAATTGTTGCTTGTTTTTCTGCTTTTTGCTCCTTTTGCAACATTTACATATATATTTTTAAACAAACATGTCATTTATGACGCACTTAGCTGATTTTCTGTTGTATTTTCTCACAAACATGAACTTTTTCAGAGGGAAAAGCCTGACAGTATCTTTATTTCCACTAAAATCATCTGCAGAGTATTAATGATTGAACCTCATTGTCCAGGCATTGTGTTTGTGATGAGAGCAGCTCCGGTCTCCATGCCTCCCAACAGGATGGTGATTTAGCTGTGAGGAGCAGGAAGCCCTGGTGACACCGGGAGGAGGCAGCAGGAGTCCGGGGCCAGTTTGACCTGCAGCTGCTGAACCGAACCAGAGATGCTTCACTCCCAGTCAGACTGATGTTCAGGCCCGGAGCTGCAGCGTTTAGTCCGGGTCATTGGGCTGCATGAGGAGCTGCAGGTGTCCAGCAGAAATCTGTTGGTTTTCCGTCATGCATTGTCCAAAATAATGACTAAATAAACGCTCGTTCTTAAGATCTACAGCCTTTTCAGGGACAGAAAGCTGAGCCGAGCGGGAGTATTTATCACCAGCTCTAATTGTTATTGAATGTCTCTGTATTTAGCCGGGATTATTCTGCTTAACGTGGAAATAATGAGGTGTCTGATGTGGAGGCGGCCGCAGGGAGATCGATGGAAACACTGAGTTAATTACGGTGTAAATCAATTAAAAGCAGAGCAGGAGGGAGGAAGACATGCTGCTGCGAAAACACGCTGGATCAGTTCATCTTTAGCAAACAAGACCGGAAGTGACGGCACATAAGAATCTCCTCCATCCAGCAGGTGTTTCTGCTCCATCTCTTCTGACAGATCGAGTCCAAGACCCGGTTCCCCGTCCGAACCCAGCAGGACCGACCCGACCCGCCGGTCCCACCAGAACCAGATCAATAACCTGATCGATCCGATCACTGCGCTGCTGACTCACCTTTTACTGCCAGTTAAATGGTTATTCCCTTCTATAATATGCATCTAATTTAAGGACAAAGAATCTATCATTTATTCTGAGACAGAAAATATTTCATTTATTTACAACATTTGCACATTTTTTGAGGTGAACTCCGTTTGGTGAATTCTGCAAGAAAAACTTTAAATTGTATTTAAATTCTGGATTATTTATTAAAGAATACAAACAAAACTAAAAACTGCAAAAAATGATTTGTCAAGAATTAAATCATATCTCACTAACTGTATTTCTAAAGCGGATTTAGTTGATTTTCGCTAATCAGCTGCTATTTACATAATGAACATACATTTTTCCAGATGTATTTCCGTTAAAACAACTCATACATTTTAGATCAAAAACGCACAACACCAGCCTTTCAAATATTTATAATATTACAATAAAATAATGCCTTAAAAATAAAATAATCTACATATTCAAATTATTTAACTACGAATTTTAAAAATGATCTTATTGCTTCGTTTTGCAAATAAAAACATTTTAACGAATCAAAATAGTCTTACTATATCCCGCAAAATTAAGACACATTTGGTTGTATGCAAATAAGAACAACTGTGAGAAAATAGACATTTAGAGATTTTATTTCCCTGATAAATCAACACAAAAATAATATCTGGTCATTTCAATCGTATAATTAATGATCTGCCGTTAATTTGATTATTTATTGGCTGTAAATGACGTGAACGACGCACCATGACAACGCGAAGAAGTTTTTCTAATAAAAAATATACAAAATGAGGAAAAACTGCGCATTGTTACAATTACAAATGTGGAATTTAACGAAATTTAAAGCCTCAAATGTGTATCTAAAAATAAATGACATATAGGCCCAGTTAAGTACAGCAGGAAGCTTTGATATATTCTTATAAATAATCTGTTTTTCTTTTTATTTATGACAGATAAAAATGTATATTTTAAAAAACGTGTCCAGAGGCCAAATTATTTGATGTTTTTTATTCTCCTTTAGTTGAGGATCAAACCCAGACAGACACTGACCTCTGGAAGACAGAAATCCCCTCATTGTGATTGAAAAAGACTTTCAAATTTGTCATCGATCGATTTTCCGTCCGAGTCGCGACACTTTCATGACTTTCATTTGAATTGATGAATAATAACAGATTCATATCTGGAGGCCCACATGTTCCCCAGGAGTCCAACTCTGTTTCAGAGAAGAATAAAACGTTTGCTTCACTCTTTCATAAAAAGGAAGAATAATAAATATTATACAAATACAAATCCTACTGTTTTACATTTATTCTTGACGGGTGAGCATAATATGAGCGGATAAACAATCAATAAGGGTGACAAATAATAATAATAATCATGATAACAGTTGGAAAAAATGACATGATCTACATTTTTCTGCCTTTGTTGTCACGGTGAACATGATCTGTGTATGGTGGCGGCTGCTTTACGGTTCATTTCTCTACCGTCATTTTGTGGAGCGACCCCAGGGTTAAAGGTCAGCCGTCCACTTTCCCATCGGCACAAACCCTCAGCCGATCAGCTACGAGGAACAGAGAGAAGCGGCGGGGATGTGGGTCGTTTTTAAGGCCCGAGGAGACAAATTCCCTCCATATTCCCTCTAAAACACTTCATTCTGCCTCCTAGTTTGGGGCTTATTTGATAAAGTACAAGGTATCCCTCCGCAGCGGCAAGATATAGTTCCTCCTACCGCCTTACTGTCGTTGCTAAGCAACACAAAAAAGAGACAGGTGAGTTTTCTTTGTTTTAATTAGCTAAATTAGCTTTTATCTTGTCAACCACGCGTTAGTGGCATTATTTAGAAAATATTTATTGGAAAATACAAATAGTAGCTTAAGTTTAAACCCCCAGAACTCTGAAACTGAAACATTAGTCAGCCATCTTTACTGTTAGCTTAAATTAGCGTCAACAACCAGCTGAAACCCCGGAAGTAGCAGGTTAAAAACTCTTTCAAGTCATTTTAAAGTCAAATAACAATATATTTCATCCTGTTTTAGTAGATATTTTATTCTGGTTTTAATCTCAGAATTTTGATTCAAAAAGATGTAATTCGACTTGTTTTCTTAGGCATTCTGACTGTTTTTGTTTCTTTATAAACTGTATTTAACCAGAATAAGAAATACAAAAGTGTCCTGGGATACACAGCAACAAAACGAGATAAAAACAAAATAATTTCATTCTTTAAAATATTTTAAATACAACAACAAATCACATAAAACATCTACAGCAGGATTTTTCTGTCTCCTTCTAAATTATGCAAATAAATTAAGATTCCCATGGAGTAATTTTACAGCAGGACCTAAACATTTAAGGCAATTTTCAATGTTTCCTTTTTGAAAAGAATAAACTACACTAAAACCAGCAGTAGAGATTAATTTCAGATTAAACTTTAATTTGTTTCAAGAACAGGAACTGAATATTAAAAAATATTCTATTCAGCTTTTTATTTGAAGTTTTAAAAACATATTACCATGTTGAAATAATTTTTTTAATAAAGAAAAATAATAATTTTCAGTATATTTGGGTGGCCAGTGTTGCAGCCTAACCTGACCAGCTCACCCTTAAATAATATTTCCTCATTGCAGCGTGGAAAATACGGATCAGGACTGCTCAGACGCTGATAAGGGGCCCACTCTACCCCCCATGGTTTGCTGCCATTTCAGGGACTCACAAATCTTAAAGGCATTAATTTCAAAGTAACCAATCATATGGAATAATATACGTTTTAAACCATGAGTTTGAAAATGTTTTAATCCACTTTTAAGGTAAACATGAGATCAAAAACCCCCATTCTGTCCTTGTATTTTATGATTTATGAACCTCAGAATGATTATTCCCTCTCATGCCCTATTGACTCCCATCATTGCATGTATCGACACGTGTGTAAACTCCACCGCAGTCAACATTTGACCAGCGTTCCTGTGTAAATACTGCAGCCGCAGCCTGGGAGGTCAGGAAAACAGTAACTCCCTGGGATTGATTTCCAATAATCTGCTCATTGCTTGTCTGATCCGCAGGATGCAGGGCTACGGGGAATTGCCGGCTCGTGTCCAGGCGGCTGTTGCCGCGGTGACTGGTGTGAAGATAATAGCAGTTAATGAGATATTAACCCACGTCAGAAAGAAGAAGACGAGGACGGGCGAGCGAGCCGGACTAAAGAGGACAGGATCGGACTGCGTCTGACCCGGACGGATCGATGCCGCGCCGTGTTCAGGCGCCGTAACGAGCCGACCGACCCGCCGCCGCCGCCTCTGGAGCTGATGAGGTAAATCCAGCTCCTCACTACTGACGCACACAAACACAAACATCACATATGCTGCACACATCAGCCGGCTCTCCGTCCAGCTGGTCTGGCCTGCAGGTCAAAGGTCAGGTTCATCCCAGACGCCTGACCTCATCTAACAAAGGTTGATATTTCTGCTGCAGGAGAGTGTGTGAGTGTGTATTCACGAGTAAGTCTGAGGGGAAAGAGGATGTAGATTTAAACATGTTTCTGCTTTTAAATTCATAGCATTAGTTTTCATTAATTAAAGGTAAACAAACCTGAGGAGAAAAGTTGCAGTTCATCAGTGGCTGTCATCATTTTCAACCTTCAAGATCATGATTCTCGATTTTACTTCCTGTCTCTACTTCCCTTTATCTGACCACAGATTCCCTGTAAATCATCACCTGACCTTGGCCCATAGCATCTAAACACTCACACACACACACACACTGGGAAACACAATTACAAACTAACTAAATACACAGCCTGGTTGACTCTTTATGCAGCATAAGCTCAACAGTCACTGAAAGTCTCTGATTGGCTTTTCAGTTATCATTTTTCAGTTGTTTTTTAACATGCTTCCATATTAAAAGAAATAAACAATATAAACATGCATCCATTTGTTAATTTCCCAAAACAATGAAGAGAATAAATTATTTTCCCTTTTTAGATGTACAATAACGCTGTTTGTAAATCTGTGTCAAAGTGTGCAGATTCTTTTAGGTTAAGTTTTCTGCTTTAAATTAATTTTATTGTTACTAATGATAACAAAGTGAAAGTTGTATCAAAGTTTAATATGAATATTTGGAGTGAATCCAGAAACGTGGGAACAAAAATGAAAAATCTGAAATGTATAAATCTGCAGCATGTTTATCATAATCATTGGAAATTGGAGTGTGCAGAAAACAATATTTATGAAAAACGTAATTTTAAAAACATATTTATGTTTAAGATTTTAAATCCAGAACAACTGAGTTGGATGAACTCGTATTTTTAATCTATCAGGGTTGGGATGTTTTTATGGTTTCTGTCCTGTGACAACAGATGGCACACTCTGGGACATTTACCCTCCACATTAACCAGGTGATATATGTTTAACACTTCTGGACTTTTTAGATATAGAATTTTAAAAATGTGCATGATTTTATTTCAGATTATACATGTTTATGTGCAAATTAAGGGCTCAAACAAACTGGATCAGCCAAAATGTCTGTGGTTTTCATCAAAGAAGAATAAATAAATGGAGGCATTGATCAATATAAACATTAAATCTGTAATTTTCTTTCCATTTATCATGGCATCAACTACTAACAGAAAAACTAACAGAAATTCAAAATGATTGTTTTAAGTGTCCCTTGTTGTGATTAACTCCTTTCACAAAACACTTACAGCACCATTTTGCCATGGTGATGTGCTTTGGAGGAGGTTAGAGGTCAGTTGGCCTCCGTTACACACCTGACTTGTCAAGCGAGGAGATGACAGCGTTGGAGCTCAGGGGCGGCTCTTCTTCACGGGTTTATGGCGGAAATGTTTTGGGAAAGAGGCCAGAGACTCAAATATTTTTCTGTTTTATCTACAGTTTTCCTTTCATGTCATTTAGTTTTTTTATTTTAAAGCAGTTATGAGTCACATTGGTAAAACCTTAAACTGCTGCTGCGCAATTTACTCACCAGATTGTTGCCAAGCAACCAAAGAATGATAGAGTTGCTAGGTAACCGAAGAGTGAGAGGGTTAGTTGGTGCCATGATCCTAGCCTAGCTAGCTGTCAGAGGTTGAGCGGCTAAAGTCTTTCCACTGCCTACATCTCCCAGAATGCTGTGCGGTTCTGGATCAGAGTTTAGTAAATATTCTATATATTTAATATTCAATCAGATGTATTATTTGTTGATGTAGATCCCATGTCTGTATATTATTTATTTATTGTTTAGCCACATTTGTAATGTACAAAAACTAGAAAATGACGGAAAAACATGTTTCCTCATTGATGTCTGACCGTTGCTCTGTGGTCTGAAGTTTTACCGTCTCGTATTCAGGAACCGACCAGCTCTACGGACGTTTCCAGCAGACGGCCTCCTCCGGCTCCCTCCACACTAATCATCCCACAGCTTCAAAGATGAAGGTAGGACTGAGTGGGGGGAAGGGGTGCGGGAGCAAAACACACGCCTGGCCAACTACCTACAGCCCTTCTCTCCTCCCAGAAACCATTCTTTTGCTCCTTCCAGCTCTCCTTCACCCTCTAATCCCTCGCTACTCCACTGCATATGTTTCCTAATCCGGAGTGTGTGGGAGGCCCGCTCCTCGCCCGCCCCCCACCCTTCGCCTTTTCTCTCGGCGGCTGTAATGCGGTAACCTGCCTCCGTTCCTCCTTTCTTTTAGCTCTCCGCCTTTCTCCCTGCAGCTCTTATCATTAGACCACACTCCCCACCCGCCCCGCTTCCCCCCGTCCACCACTCCTCTGGTTGTCTGTTCTGCTTTTTCTTCATTTCTAGTGAACACGTTCTGTTTTTTTCCTCACTTGTCTCTCAGGAAATCCACTTGTCACGAGTACATGTGAAAAACTGCACAACGTTTAAAGGGCACCCATTATACAAAACTTGCATTTTTCACATTTTTGAACATCCATTTGGGTCTCAACTGCTTCTAGAAACAGCCTGGGTGCTTAAATAAGTTCATATTGTTTGGTGTCTGGAAGGCGAGTCATTTCAAAAAAGTACTGATGGTTTTAATCACTACCAGAGATGCACCAATCAAATATTAGTGTCTGTATCGGTCCCGTTATTGGAAAAAATCCTATATCTGGTGTAGTGACAGTGTCTGTGATCTGTGCTTTATTATTTCTTTTACATTATATTTACAATTCCTAATTGCACTTTCTTAACCACTTGAAAGGTTTGTCGCAGTTTATGTTTAGATATTTGACTGAGGTAGTAGTTTCTGTCAGTTTCAGTTTCTTTTTTTATTTTTACATCAGCTGTTATGAACTTTAATTTACTCCATAAATTAAAGTTGTGATGTTTACATGTTTGATCAAACGTTTGACGCTATTGGTGTGTATCAGTGTGTTGTGCTGCTGCAGTTATGAAAGAAACTTGTAATCCATTACATTTACATCACCTTGCAACCCAAGCGGAGCTCCAGCACATTTGGTCAGCTTGTTCTCTTGCTGGATGTTCTGTACAACGGCTGCTGGAAAAGACAAATGTTTTGTTGTTGACTTAACATACAGAAACCATTTGCTACAGACCCTAAAAGATCTCAAATTAGGCAGAACTGATCAGACTAAAATCTCATTATCGAAGATTGATTTTGTGCCAAAACATGTAATGAACATGTTTTCTATTGTATCCTAACCTCTTTAAGGAAGCATAGTAGATCACCTTTAAATTCATCTGGACATATTATCCTAAATGAATATTGAAATTTTCCTGAAATTGACGTCTAAATTGAATAAAATTTGATGCAGTGAGTGTTTCCACTCTCCTCTTCAACACTTGATTATTTCCTCCTAGAGTCTGCTGCCCTTTCATCCTCTGGCTGTCTTATTTCCTCGCAGGTGATTTTGTTCTCTCAGTTCAGCTGCACACACACACACACACACACACACACACACACACACACACACACACACACACACACACACACACACACACACACACTCTCTCTCTCACACACACTTTCTCTCACTCACATTCGGGCTTTTTGTCCCGATTCTTCTCCTGCTTTACCCCATTACTGAATGGTATTCCTGCAGGCCTTTGTGCAGACTTGTATAGGCACATGCCAAGTCAAGTTATTTCAGAGCGGTTTCAATGGAATTACCCCCCAAAATAATCCCCCTTTTTGCTCCTAACCCCCCCCAAAAAGAAGTAGAAAGAGACATGAGAATAAAGAAGAATAATGCAAAATGAAGCTGCAGCCTTCACGCAGAATGAGACTGTAGCGCCACACTGGAGGAACACGAGAATATGAAAAGACCTCAGTGGATGCAATAAAGACCCAGAGCAGAAAGGGTGAATAAAAGCAGCGGCGTTTTCTGGAAAGTTCAGGACTGAAGCTGAGCTCGGTTAGCAAAGGCAACCGCATCAGAAACTTTAACATTTTCACCTCTGAATACCTAAAACAAGATTGAATTGCCTTGTTACAGCTGGGCTACATGCACGACGAAGGTGGAAGACACTGAAATTTCTGGTTCAGCAGCTCAAACGGTCCTTATTTGGTTGGAGGTCAGAGGTCAAAGCAGCAGCGGCCCACAGCGCATGTAATGAAACTGAAGGACGGCCGTTCAAATGATCCGTAAATCAGGAGTGACTCCAGAGAGCGCGGTTTAAATGCGGCGCTTCGATAAGTTTTAGATGCTCTTTGTGTGGCTCATCCGACCTTCAGGCGCCGACTTCTTCCAGCTTTTCTTCCAAAACATTTACTGCTGGAAATGAAAAACATTTAAAGGGGACATTTTGAGCTTCCTGTGCTTTTTGTCAGAGACACACAGAACACTTTGGAGGCAAACGTTGAGAAAATAAAAACCAAAAGGGAAGAATAAGCAACAAAATTTAGATCTGTTCACAAATATCATGCATATCTGCTGTGTTAAACTCAGATTTCCTCCACAAAAACACACTGTGGATCACTTAAAGTTCATAAAGGTTCCTGATGTTCAGTTTGACTTTTTCCTTTGTTTTATTGCGTGAAGCCCTTGCTGACATGCAGAAGCGTGCAAGTCGCCGGGTTTTTTACGAGCGTGTCCTCATCAGGGCTTGTATATATTTTCATGTGTGAGAGTGTGTGCCGGTGCCAAGTGTCATATCGATAGGTTAATGGCTGCGGTGTCAGATTCAGGAACTCTCTGATTAGTTGACAGTTCACTAATCCACAGCCCGTCCTGAGTTATTGGTCCGGCACATCGATTTCCAGCCCGCCAGCCAAACCGCGAGGAACTCGGGGGTCGTAAGAGAGCCGGCCGCTATTGATTGGCCCCAGATCCACCCCCGCCGCCACGCCGCGCACTCCAAACACAGATCCTGCAGCACCCAGCCTGACCAGGGCTTCATGAAATCAAGACTCCTCACATCTACCTGTAGGTTTATATATTTATCAGACCTCCATCTGATCCATTGTAACTGTTTTGCCAACATCACCTGCTGTTAAAATGAAACAATTAACATAGTTTCTTCTGCCATTTTATGCAAAAACAGTGAAAATGTTTAAGCTGTACCCCTTGAACTATTTTCACATATTACAGTCATGCTTGATTGGGATTTGCTGTGATAAATCAATAAATGGTGTTTCTGAGATGAAAAATAAATTATTCATGGTTAGTTGGACTATCATGATGACACATTTTGCAGGGTAGTAAATTGTCCCAGTTATTATCATGATAAATAATATTATTGTTTTGAAACCATTTTTAAAGCAATATATTGATATATAATATATTGCAGCTCAGGTGATGAAGCCTCACTTCACCAGTTGGTGGGGATTCAAAATCTTGTTCTTTTTAGAAATTAAAGTATTTTGATCATTTGATCAAACCTTCACTGGTTTCTCTAATTGTTTTACATTCCAGTTCAAACTGTTTTTGTTTGTTTTTTGGTATCTTAATGGGTTGGCACCACAGTATCTGAGACACTCTAACCAGAACATCAAGCTCCAGTCAGCTCCAGTGTGGCAATGTTACAGCTTCTGTTGGTCGAACCTAAATATCACATCACCGCTGTGCAGAATAACGACGATCTTTTTTTAAAAACACTATTTACTGGGTTTTAGTTCTAGTTGAGCAGAAAAGTTTAAGGATTTTCTTGTTAAGAGTTTATTTCATATGTTTACATTTCAGTTGTTTATTGGTGTAAGCACACTAACGAATGGGAAGCTGGTCAGTCATGGAGGTAAATCCAGAACAAATCTGGAAGAAAACACTGCAGAAGCGTTTAAAGTTTAACTGTCCAGCAGGAAAACGGCCCTAAACATACAGCCAAAAATCCAGTGAAACAGTTCAGGTCACAGCATATTCATCTTTTAAAACAGCCTAGTCAAAGTCCATCTTTTCCATTTGAATTTATTGGACATAAAAAATGACCTTTTGCTTTCACATCACAATTTAGTTTATGTTGATCTGTCAAATACAGGTTTGATTAAATACAAAGTGGTTTTGGGTGTGATTACTTTTGTGAGACCTGCTCACAAAAGCAGGTCCTGTTTGTAGGACCAGCGATTCTGGTCCTACAAACCAGAATCGCTGCATTTGCCCTTTTCAAGTCAGGCTCATTTTCCTCCTCTTTGATATCCGATTGCTGGAGCTCCAGGTGAGACTGATCCTAAAGAGTCAAGCCTGCAACTGCAGCAAGGCAAAGCAGCAAACAAGGCGAACACACCGAACCCTGTTGATTCATGGGAACATCCAGCCTTCGCCGTTATCCTCCTCTCCGCATCCCCTGCATCCCTCTTCCTTCCTCTGTTTCTGCTCGGCCCCTGTGTAAGCATCGGGGAGGGGTGGGGATGAGGGGTTGTTAAACATTTTTCTTCCCTCTTAATTGTTTTGACTTGTGCCATTGGCATCCCGATTAGGCCCCATTGATTTCCCACTGCTAAGTGCATTGATTTCTACATTTCTCATTGATCCTCACTTCTAAATCTACCCACACACACTCTGTGTCTGTCTCCCTCCTCGCCAGGAAAACCACGCAGGCTGAACACGAGCTTGTGTCTCTGTATGATTGTGAGGATGTCTGCGAACAAGTAAATTATACTGAGATAAGGAGGGAACACCAGAGATCCGAGAGTCGGCCTTTATGTGGAGCTAAATGGAGAAAATGTATGTTTGAGTCAACATCTGGAGGATTTTATGTTTGTTACAAATTAGTTGAACTGATTATACATGTACTGTTTTGGGCAAAAGACTTGAATCATCCGTCATTTCTCTTTCTTTCTCCACATCAACCAGATATTATTGTAATCTGAAGTGGACATGATCAGTGTTCTTCTGAAGGTCCAAATGATCCGGTTCTAGATTTACTGGTTGGGACTGAAAGACGAGGTTCTAGATTCATCACTTTGGTCCAAAAGTTTGTGTTCTAGATCTAACGGTTTGGTACAAAAGATCATATTTCTAGGTTTATTGGCTGGGCTCAAATTATCCAGTTCTAGGTTTATTGATTGGATCCAAAAGACCCAGCTTCACTTTTTTTTTGTTTTTTTTTCTTTCTTCTAATTTCAATTATTTTATATTTTCAATTAAAACTGTCCCTTGTTTAGGCATTTGAACTCTGACCTGGATTATTAGGACACCAAATGGCTCCTAAAATGTAGGCCAGTGAGGAGAGTAATGAATATAAATTGAATCTTTTGGCCAGGTTTCATGTTTTCCCTCATTTATTTATTTATTTAAATATACAAAAATATGAAGAATATAGTTTGACATTTTTGTTCTAGAAGATTTCTACTGAACAATTTTCTAAATTCTTGGTAAACAGTGCATGTTTATGTAAAGGTTGATGCATAATCATCATTATCTGCATGAAGGCCTGATATTCTGGTTTTTAAACTTCATCCTGCTCAACGGAAAACTTTGAAATACTCTCAGACTATACAGAAATGTCCAGGTTTTAGTATTTTGAAAATAATCCAGTTATATGATAATTTGCATGACTGGCTATAAATGGGAAATCTCACAAAAAGCTTTTTTCTTGAGAAGAAAAATTGTTGATAGGATCTCAAATTTGACAGCAAATGGATAAGAGAATGATCTTCAGAGAAAGATTAGAAATGATTTGCATGTTGCCCCATTCAAGAAATTGATGGCTAAAATTGATGCACATTAGCAAATTAAATAAAGTTGCTGAAAAAACGGTGAAACTTAATTTGAGATGTAAAAAATCAGATGAAAAGCACTGAGATTTCCTTCATTATCACAATATTTTCTGTCCTTCTGCTTCAGCTCCAGTGTTGTCTAAATTATATAAAACACCTTTCAGCTCTTGTGTTTCCAGCATGGGTTTTGCCATCATTCCTCACACACACACACACACACACACACACACACACACACACACACACACACACACACACACACACTGTTTCTCTGGTTTCTCCTGATCATTTTCTGCGGCGTCCAGGAGAGCCGGGTCTGATCCGCTCAGAGTTTAAGGCTCTCATCTCCCACCATTTCTGCAGCGAGCGCACATCGCCTGCACCGGCCGGAAAGCTCCATCCATGTCACTGGCATTACCTCAAGCCTTCATGCTGTGTTTGTGCTAAGCTAAGCTCTTTGGGCTCAAGAACCAGAGCTGTGTGTGTCTGCATGGATATTAATGTCAGATTTTGTCAGTTTCTGGCATTTTTTGCATGTTTGGGCAGCAAAGAGCACGTCTGGCTTTGTATCCACGAAGCTACATGTGAACTTTAGGGCATAAAAGCAAAAAAAAGTCAATATTTCAGCTCTGCTTCCCCTCACTCCTTCTCTCTGTTCGGTGCTGTCCTGCGTTTTAAATCTTAAATCCATTACAAGCCATCCAGGATGAAGCAGGATGCAGAACACGTGTGAAATACAAACACGGGCAAATTCAGGACAGGAAGAGCGTCTTCAAAGCCAGAATGAAATTACCTGTGAAAATGAAAGAGAATATACATGAACAAAATCCCTATAGAGCCCATGGAGATAAGAACACAGTATGGGGGGGAGAAAGCGTATGCACAAACCGATTTTCACGCTCGCTGTGATTTCCAGCGCGCTCGGGGTCGGGTCGAGCTCATGAGCTGTAAGCAAGAGCATTGATCCGCCTCGATGATCGTATCAAGGTGGCGTATCGACGGCGTCGTGTTTTACTCTTTTGTTTGTCGTCTGCGGCCTGAGAGGAATAATGGAAACGCAGGAGAGGTATTGGCAGCGCCGAGACGGGCCTATTGACGAGCTGTCAGAATTGATTACTTAGTCAGGCCGCGGGAGGAAAGGCGGCGAACAGAATGAGAGATAACGAGAGGAAAAAATCTAAAAATAATGCGCCGGAATGGCTGCAGATGAATCCCTCCGTCTGCAGGATTAAACAGAAACTTTGTCTTCCCTTCAGTTTGTGTGTTAATATTTTATGGTTTAATAAGCCTCTTGTAACAGCCTGGTAATGATTCTAACTCTTCATTTGCTGCTGTGTGTGTGTGTGTGTGTGTGTGTGTGTGTGTGTGTGTGTGTGTGTGTGTGTGTGTGTGTGTGTGTGTGTGTG
>CAEGAF010082993.1:0-22148 GCA_903067075.1 Micropoecilia bifurca | reverse complement strand
CAGGTTCTCCGGTTTCCTCCCACAGTCCAAAAACATGACTGTCAGGTTGATTGGTCTGTCTAAATTGTCCCTAGGTGAGAGTGTGTGTGTGCATGGTTGTTTGTCCTGTGTGTCTCTGTGTTGCCCTGCAACAGACTGGCGACCTGTCCAGGGCAAACCCTGCCTCTCACCCGGAACGCCAGCTGGAGATAGGCACCAGCAACTCCCAACCCCACCAAGGGACAAGGGTGCAAGAAAATGGATGGATGGATGGAGAAAGAAAACTAAAATCATGGCAAAAAATTGTCTAACTTTTGTTGTGTGGAAAGGCGATATGGGGGATGTGCATCATATATGCTTTTTGCATAAATCCTGCTTAGGGTTTTTATATATTTGAGTATAATGAAAAGTCTAATTGACTAAAGTGGGTTCAAATGAAGGGCTGCACAGTGGAGCAGATAGTTGACCTGTTGCCTTGTAGCAAAAAGGTCCTGGTTCTAATTTCAATTTGGGGTCTTTCTGCACAGAGTTTGAATGTTCATGGGTTTGGATTGTCTGTAGGGCACAGACAATGGATGGACAGTTTCAAATAGAAAACATTCATTTGATTCTGCATCTTGCAAAGTGAGATGCTAATTCAATTTCAAGTATCTTTTTTTATGAAAGCTGATAGCCTCAAAAAGGTGCTTTTATACAGCTTTATATTTCAGTTGACTAATATGCAAGACAATTTAGTTAACTCAAGGTAGAATGACCACTGCTGACCAAGATTTGACTAAAACCAAATGAAAATGTGTGCCATGCATGCACTCGGACCTACGGGCATTTTAGTGTCTCCAGATAACCTAAAATGCATGTTTTTAGACCGTGGGAGGAAGCTGAAGTACCCTGAGAAAACCCACACATGCCCAGTTTGAGCATGAAACAACCACACTAATGTGTTTTCCATTTTCTGAAAAATATATTTCATTATTTTCTGTATTTTCCACCAATTTTTCCTCATGTAGTAAAGATTTGGAGAGAATTAAGCTGAATAAGGCATGTACATGTTTTTCAGCTTTTACACAACCTGCAAATTACATCTCATCATGCGTTATTGAAGACACACTGCAGAACTGATCATATTAAGTTACTTTTATAACTGAAAAGAACGCCAGGGAAGACTATTCTTCCATGGGCAATTTCTAATTATTAAGCTCTCTTTTGAAAAAAATCTTTGGCCACCCCCAAGCTAAATTGTTGGTATTTCATTTTCTGCCATCAAACATACATGAAACATGCATAAGGGCAGGCAGGCCATGTTTCCAGATTTCCATACTGCAGTAAAAAAGGTTAAGTTCTTATATGTATACTTTGTTAGAAATCTATTTCATCCCAGAGTAAAACAGTCCATCTTAAACTGCTGTTACTTCTTTGTTTTGCAATATATGATGGTGAATCTAAAATGACTTTTAAGTGAGTCTGAACATGAACTAATATAATTTCTGATGCAGCGCTGTCCTGTTTGTTGTGTGTTTGTTAAAATGAAGGCAGTAAAATTCACAGACTCCTCCAATGCGAGTTTTGTTGAATACCATTGTGGGTTAAATAACTACAACCTGAATTAACTTGAAGATAGGGCCACGTCCGGTTCACGATTTAAAAAAATTTAAATAGCAATTTTTGAAATGGAGCAATTTTTGAATTTGTGAAATCTCATGCTGCTTTATGCAGACGCTCTGTCTTCATGCAGACAGAGCGTCTGCATGAAGCAGCATGAGATAATTGGTTACTGCTGCAACATTTGCATAGCACTTTTACAGGACTGGAGCATGTTTGAGATATGCTGCATTGAGGCATCTCTAAATTGAAATGATCATATTAGGTAACGTCCAAAATAGCTTGAGATCCTTTATAAGATATGTGAGGAATGATTTAAAGCTTGGATTTGGCATAGAAACACCTTATAAATGCAAGACAGATACGTAATAATGTGATGGAGGAGCTAGATTGTTTAACCTGTTCAATTGGGCTTGCTTAGCTTGTTTTTTATACAAATTTTGCATTGTGTGCCAATGTTGCAATCAGAAAAAAAGTAACCTTTTCTGCATTTGACATCCAAACATGAGAAACTCATTTTTAAATTTGATCAAATACTGATAAAATCAAAAGAGATCTGAAGTTAAAGAGGTGCTTTCCCATCATGCATCTGTAAACCTATTTGCTATACCTGCTCAGGGTTGTGAGGAGGGAGGAGGGGGACCTCCAGCAGTCAATGAACTAGAGGCGGGAGACACCTTGGACAGATCAGGTGTCAAAATATTCTTTTCACAATCACGTCTGCACGTAGAAATCAGTCTGTCACATCGATGAAATAAAGAAAAAACACTTTTCCCATGGTAATGCGGGCTGTACCCTCACAGGGCTGCCGGCTGAGCTTCCCTCTCTCATTCCAGCTAAGTGAAGCATTTCAGAACAGTGGCGTATCTGCTGGAGAATCAAAGACAGAAAAAGCCGCCAGGGAGCCACGTAGAGCTGCGACTCTGCTCCTTTGAGATCCTCCCCTGCATCCCAATGCCTCGCATGACAAACGACCAAGCAGACACCTCGCTGCACAGGAAGAGCGAGCCCGACTCAGTCTGCACAGCTGTGTGACCACGTCTGTGCGCCTACATGTAGGCTGGAGTTTCAGCCAGGGACAGAGTGTTGAACTGCAAACGCAAGTTCTTCGTCCTCGGCTCGACCTGAGCAGTTTGAGTCTTTTCGTCCAAGCAAACAGCAGAAATGCAAGACGTGGAAATCGCTGCAGCACTGGCTAGTCCTTATGTCTAATTATGTCATTATAAGGAGTGTGTGTTTGGAGGATGAAGGTAAGAAACCCCCCATTAGAGACACTTACAGGCTGAGCGCACGTACAGTCAGACCCGGTGTGTGATTGAAATGCTCGCAGCTTTTGCCCGGTGGGTTTCTGCAAATCAAAGAGCGATGGAATAAGTTGTTCTGCACCCTCCCGTCACCCTGCTTTTCCTGCCTCTTCCCACTTTTGAATCTGACATTTCTCAACCTTAGAACTGCATGCGTGAACAAAATTTGACCAGCTTTTTTATTTTTGCCTTCCTTGAGCCAAACTGAATTCATAAAAACGATTACATAACAACAAGAGAAGACACAGTGTCCGCTAATTTGAAGGCAACCATTCCGTTGACTTGTAGGGCAAATAAGAAGATCAATGGGAAGCTTCCTGGCCACTCTGTCAAGATATGTATATATCTTGTATATATATGTATAAATCTGTTTTTTCAATCGTCAAGCCTGGATGAATTCCTCTCATTCTGCTTGAGTCTGTTTCACACGCCTACATTCACAAACACACAAGACTTGAAAATCCCTCCGAGCGATGGGGGGTGGGGGGTAGAAGAAAAAAAAAAGCTGCTTTTCCCCCTAAAAGTAGAGACAAATGTATGTGGCTCTGACAGCTTTCTGTGATTCCCATCGATCGCAAGGAATACCGGTTACCTAATCTGCTATGGCAACTTGTCTTCTACCTGTTAAATTCAAATGCATGCAAGCTTGAACAGATGCACATATTCTTTTAGAAAAGAGAAACCAGAGGAAAGGAGTGCTGGACTGTTTCCCTGGATCGATCCGAGCCTTCCTACCTTGCAGCAGCTCTATGTTCCAGAGACATTGGAGCACATATGCGGCGCGTCTTCACACGATGACAAGGAAGCGGCTGATAGTCATGCAGAGGTGTGTCTCATTTGAGAACAGCGGGGGGAAAGCAGGATTCCTCCTCTGTGTGTGTGTGTGTGTGTGTGTTTTTTTTCTATTATCTTTTCTAAAGTCCACAGAAGAAAGGAGCGCTGACATAGGAGGAGGATGGAGAGGAGGAGGTGGAGGAGGACGAGGAGGAGGTAAAGAAGGAGAAGGAGGAAGAGGAGGAGAGGGAAGGCTGAGGAGGGAGCCGTCTGCTGGGCTGCTGTGGATCACCTGGAGCAGAGTCGGGCTCTGCATTTACTCCTCCACTGCAGCAGTGCGAGGCAGCAGCGGCGTGTTGCTCCCACGGATCATCACAAAGCCAGGACGTGGACTTTCCCATCTGCTGGATTCGGAAGTTCTGCGGCTCAGCGGCTCCACGCACTCTCATCCCAATCAGCATGCACACTCATGCCTCCGCCTTGTGTCTGCGTTTCTCAATTTCCGTGCGTTTGCTTTACAGTCTCCTCCTCACAGAGGCTGCAGCAAGCACCGAAATGTTCACGATTCAGCAGCTCTTGTTTCCAAGCTCTTCGAACGTTGCATGTGTTCATGTATGTTCCGCTTTTAATATTGACATGAAAGCTCCCCAAGCCTAACCCACTCACTGCAATGACATCATTTTCTGGGAAGGTGGTGGGGGGGGAAGTCATTTTTTTCACGTGCTCTTGTAAGCACCAGCTTGCATCACAGAGATCTGGCATGTTTTGTGTTCCACCTCCAGGTGTTTAAATGGCACACAGTCCATTGAGAAAATGAATCACGACCGACCAGAAAGCCAAAATCAGTGGTTCCCTTTCAGTGCGGCACTTCTAAGCTCAACGCAGCAGCGGGCGTTTAAAAGTCTGGGGATTTCTTTTGTCCAAACTAGAGCCACACATTTCACCCCTCAAGCAGAAGACTTGATCTCACAGTTTTAAATGCCCTCAGATTCCCCTCACGTCTTTTCTCCTTCGATATCCTCTTCATTCTGCAGTGAAAGCAGAGCTACAAAGGCTCAGAGACAATCTGAGAGAGGAATTAATACAGATTGGGAAAGGATCCCATTGATTTCTAGAATCTAATGTAAGCAGCATTTGTATTCTGAGCAGCATGAGTTACTTCTCCGCTTAAGAGGAAAATGATCTGTGAGCAACAGATGATACAGATAGAAACGATTAGCAGAGCAGACAGATGAAGGTTTGAGTGTCCAAGATCTCTGGGAGCTGAGACAGTGGTTTTCTTTACTTTGCTCCCTTAAACTGACAGTAATTTAATGGCTACATTGTTTTTATGGTAGTGAAAACATTGAATTTATTGTATGTTTTTATAATTTAAGATAAATAGTTAAACAATTTTCAAGTTGTTAAAATTAGTTGGCATGCAGACTAAATTTTAAGCGTAGTCTATACGTATATTTTCAATAGGCTTGATTTTATCCCAATCTGCCTTTTCACTATCAGATGAATGGAAACTGGCTGTAGTTTTATAAAGCAACCAAAACCCACCGAAGCTACAGCTAAATATAAACTAAAACATGACTGAATTTAACATTTAACTGGTTTAATAGTGAACAACTTGAACTTGGTTGAGATTTCCAGTGCCACACATGGACAATCCAAATGTCTTCTGGTGCATAGCTACATTTTTACAAAAATGTAGCTATGCATCATGAAAAAAATTGGAGGAGTCAATTTGAGGTTTTTCAACCTAAGTACCAACAGTCGAACACTGTGGTGGTAGCATCATACTGTTGATCTGTTTCACTTCAGATGTTACTGGTGCGTTGGGCGGCACAATGAATGACTCCATGCAGAAAGATCCCAAAGTAGAATTCAAACCCAGCAAGAGGACTTCCTGTGCTGCTGTAAAGCAATAGTGGTAGCAACCAGGCTACTCTGCAGCCCATAAACAATCATTTCTAATTGAATAAATCAATGCAACCAAAATAAAAGGTCAAATATTTAGTCAGCACTAACTAAGCTGGAAACTTTAAACTTCTTTGTTCAATTTTTAGGCCTTTAAAATCAAAGTTGTGTTCATTATCAATCCACCAATTCCTCAGAACTTGAATTATAACACATCTGGAACGATTAAATAATTCCTTTCAAACCTGGGTCTTATTCATTTCCATAAGGACTTTTCAGTTCCCCCAGCTCAATAATCGAGGTGCTAAAAGTATTGAGCAGAAAGAAAAAGTCATTCCTACAAGGTTTAAGAAATTCACAGCCTGTTGTAAAACTGGTCAGGTTTGGAGAATCACTAGAAGCATCAAGGCATGTGAGTTATGAAACAGTCCCATCTAGTGGCGCTATCCTGTTTTTTTTCAATTATTTTTTAAAAACCCTTCCCTAACAGAGATTACAATGTCTTAAGATCCTCATCAGTGAATTGTAAACTCCATCTCTAACAAAAAATAGAGAAATTCAGGAACAGCCGCACGCAATTTGTGGTTTATATTCCTTAAAACTATCTGCTTCACGCAGTCATTAACATTCTTCCCCAACCTTGAGAAAATGATGACTAAGATGTGATCAAGAGCAGCTTCTGCGTGTGGCTGATGAAGCTGATTAAACTCTTGGCGATTCTTTACGTTGTGCACATCAAATAAGGAATGACGTTCCACTATCTATCCTCCCTTCAGCAGAAGTTTTCCTGCTGACAAAGGCTGTGAAGTCGCAGTGGGACACCACACACGATTAACTCCCAGATAATCTCTGTGGGTAGGTGGGCTGAATCTCCCCTGTCAGCTCATTTGTAAAACAAAATGGGGACATTTACACAACGTGATTATCACACACGACTATTAGTCCAAGTCCAACAAACGCTGTTGGACCTGATATCCACGTGTTTTTAACTGTAAGGAGGACATTTTAATACTGAACAGCAAAAACAAACAGTAACATTTAGATGACATGCAAAATCAAAAGAGAGACAGTTACTACCTAAGCAAAACAAGCCAAATCTGATCTTTTTTGATTATTGGATAGTCATTGATCAACGTAATCTTTCAAAGTGCTCTCAACCAACATTACTTCAGTCTTTCTGAAGGACCTTGAAAGCCTTTTCTGTCTAGATCGTGGCTCCATCATTGCAATATCAGTGCTGTGCGTATGTACAATGTCGCAATTGCAAAGGAATGTTTGGAACAATATTCTGCCAGGCAGAAATTTATGTGCCCAGTTATGTGAATTGCAACCTGGGAGACACATTTGTGTTTATAGATTCAGCTAAATAAAGGAAGCTAATTATATATGAGTGACACAAATTCATTTACCGATTTAATTTTCATAAATGGTTTTTAGTCACTTAAGTGGTTTATTGAACAAGAGTAGTTTAGAAAGAAACTGCATTTAAATTATAAATGTTTTAAGAATTGCCACATTTTTTCAGAAAAACTAATAATTTGATATTATCTAGTTAAGAATAGTCAAATGGTTAGAGTTTCAACATATCAAATCTTTTTTTTCAAGTCAGTACACATAACCCCTAACGGGTCTAACCACAACTCTTCACAGTTGTTACTGTGCAAAAAGGAGACTCAAAATTTGGCTATTTTCAATATCAGTGACGTGTTTTTAGTCAGACCATCCAGAATATGTTGAAGAAATAGGAAATAAAGAAAAGTGTAAATTCAATAAAAGCATCCAGACCAGGAAGTCAGGCTGCTTTAACATAAAGTTGGATTTTAGCGGGCGCTGGTTATTTAATTTCTACACCATCTACTATTAAAACTAAATTAACCTAAATCTCAGACTTATCCTACATTGTTTTAGAATAACCACAAAGACTACTATTTTGGTGAAGCTAACCTTAATATTTGTTTCAATCGATAACATAAAATGTGAACTCCAATTATGTCTCTTAAAAGCAGTAACACCTTGTTTTACAGCAAAAGTGTGACGTTGCCTCGGCCTCTATAAAGATTGATTAGCGTTCAGAGCAGGAAGGCTAGAGAGAAATACGCTTAACACTGATTAATTGTACTTTCTTAAAGAGAAATGAGAAATTAACACAGGCAGGTCAGAGCTTTGCGAAAAATAAAACTGAAAATCTGCCACAAGTATCGGATCATTACATCTCTAATTAAAAGAACTTGGCTCCACGAGGAAAACATAGAGAAATGTTAAGATTACTACAACTGTGCCTTGATTCCTTCTCGCGTCCTTCATTTGTGTGACATGTAGAGAAAACATCATCTCAAGGCGAGTGAATAAATTAGATCCATATTTGGTGATTTCATCTTGGCCTTTGGCTTCAAAAGCATCAAGGGGGCAGTGACGCGATCTGAGCTCAGTGTTTCCATGAAGCAGCATTTGATCAACATCAATACCCCAAAATATGCCAGGAGAAAGTCAGCAGACCCCTGTAGTTGTTTTTCACTCCGATGTTTCTCTGAGCTCTGACCTCTGCTGAGAGAAGGAGTCACGCAGAGTGAAACTAATTAATGACTAGCAACATTTTTCTGCTTTACACACCACAACATCGCCGCCATCTCACATTTGCTAACTTTCTTTAATCGCTGTGAGAGTCTCGGCATGAAGCTGGCTTTGGTGGAGAGTAACAGAGAGATTTAACAGAAACTAGCAACAATTTATCATCACTATAAGCATCTGCTTACTTTTGATTTACGATGTGTTTCGAGATCGAAGTGTGTGCTGAACAATTTCACAGCAATTTGGCAGAACTGGAAAGAAAATGTGAGTAGCAGCTTCACAAAATATGCAGATTTGGTGAATGATTAGTATACTAATTGCGGTAAATATTAAAGTTTACACTTTACTTCAACAAAACTTGAGGTTGTGCAATGTAAATATAGCCAAAAGATTTTTTTTTTCTCATTTAACTAGAACTCCTTCTTCCAAAGTTTTACCATATTTTCCATACTATAAGGTGCACCTAAAAACCTTCAATTTCCTCAAAAGCTGACAGTGCCCCTTAATAATCCGGTGCGCCTTATATATGCACCAATATTGAGCCACAACAGGTCTAGCAACTACAGTAAGCAGCCGCCGACTTCATTTTCGAACGTAGAAGAAGAAGCGTACGGTGCATGCTGGGATAGCTGTCAGAACGCTGGTTTGTTAATAAAGTTTGACAGACCTATCTACCTACATACCTGATAATCAGGTCGTCTGCAGGTCATTTAGCACCACATTCTCCACAAACATGCTGTGCGCAAACAGAGAAGAGTGACCATCGTCCGACCCAGTCAAAGAAGGCTCTCCTCGCTGACCGGAGTCAGACTGTTTTGATGACATTCCCTTTAGTGCAGCTCCATCTAGTGGATGCATAATGTAACCCCAGCCTCTACTGTTATGTCTATTCTATGTGCCTTATAATATGGAAAATACGGTACTTGTGTCCCTTTGAAAGCTTATGGTCCAGGGTTGGGAATTATGAGCTACACTGACAGATTAAAATACAAATGCACAGCACACTTTTCAGATTTTTATTTAATGACAATAAAAAAAATGCTAAAAAATTCCAAGGTTCATCAACCTTGGAATCAGTCCAAGGTTGATGAATCTCTCAGGTCTTGTGTCATATCTGAGTTTGACGTTTTTCCCTTTTTCTTGATTTCGTCTCTGTCCACTTTATTGTTTTTAGGCAAACACTGCACGACATGTGCAGACACAGGGCCTGCTGCGAAATAAAACAGCAGCCAAAACCCAAAGAAAGGCTTTGAATGACCTCTGAAAAGGCTGAAGAAGTTTTGATGAAAAGCACTGTCAAAAAAGATTACGAGAAAATCTGTCCCCCTTGGTGAAAATAGAAAAGAAATTACAGCTTTCCCACAGCTTCTCCTTCTGACCAGTGTTAATGCCCCCCTAATGTCTCATTCCAGCAAATCAGCGCTACTGGCAAGCCAGCTACAAGATGTAAAAAGATAAACTGTCTATTAAAGTGACTATGCCCCCATTAAAGGTGAATGAGTCACCCTTCCCACAGCTTACCTGAGTCCTTCTCAAAGAAAAGACAGCAGTGAGTCTGTAGTAGCCATGGTAACACCTGTGACAGATGAAAAGATGGATGACAGATATAGTACAGCTGAGTCACCACACACACATATACACATATATATATATATATATATACACACACAGATTGACTGAATGGTGGGAAACAACACAATGGGAACATGTGGGCAATAATAAATAGGAGAAACATGTCTGCCCCCCTTCCTGCCTCTCCCCCAACCCCCCTCACCCTCATCCTCCAAACATTAACCAGGCTCCCAACACCTCACCTCACCCACACATCATTCACCCACACATCATTCATGTTCGGGTGCGATTGATTGACAAACGACAAAGTGAAAAATCAGTGACTGAGTGACTCATTCTGGCTCTGCAGAACTTCTGGCTTTTTCTTGAAACGTGAGCTTTTAGGTGTGCGTGGCATGATTTTCATCAGATGGTCAATATTTAAAAAACAACAACAACAACAACCTCTACTACGCATCAGGGCAGATGCACCTGGATTTCAACCCAATAAAAAGAAGAAAAACAACAAGCTCGGCGTCCGCGCATCAACAAACACTCCCGCCTGTCTTCATACTCCTGTCTTCTCACCTTTTTCAGAGCTGACATCCTCCGTTTCAGAGAAGGTCACTTCTTCTTCTTCGATCGTAAACGGGCGATAAACGAGCGAAGGGCGATCATGTCCCCTGGAACGCGCGAAGACACTCATGTTGGTTAGAGAGCTGTGCGGCAGTGCGGCCGTAGATTCCCATGATGGTGAGAAGGATGAAGGCGGTTGTTGTGCGCTTCCCTGTCCGACGCAACTCTCGACGCAGCGGCAGACTTCATGCCTCGGAGAGATGACTTACAAAACACTGGGGTTGTTTTGGTCAAGACGAGCTCAGCTGCTGGTCTCTGGGCAACCTGCATCAGACGCCATTTTTACAAAGTCTGCGCCTATACTGGCCAAGTATTGATCTGCCGTCAACAGATTTAATGTTAGGCCAAAGTTGGCGGAAACAATTTGACAGCAACGATTTTTGTTTTTGTTGGTTTGTTTTTTATAATAGCGCAATTGACGTGAAAGCAAAAGCACATAGACGATATTCAGGATTTAAAGTGAAACTGCTGGATTAAAAAAGCAATCGTGTGTTCAAGCTGGTGCAAGGTATAAAAAAAATACCTGAAGAAAATAAAACTGAATTCGAGTGTTAATAAAATAGAATAGACTATTTTCAGATTATTTTCTTTCTTTTTTTATCTTACCTCTTTAAATTGACCTAAATAATTAAGTTGCGTCTGAATCGTTCCTTCAAAATCCACATAGTACAAGAATCACACATTTATCTTAACATAAGGGAATACCTACATTAATTTATGTCCAGACTTCATTTTAGACTGGTGGCTATTAATCCTTATTTGTATGTCAGTAAAATATAACCGACTGAAATACTTTAACCTGTACTGCATATGTACCAATAAAATATACCCGACTCCATATATGCAATATAGAAAATCAGTTATATTCTTGCATTGGTTTCTTCTTCTTAGCTGACCAGAGTGATATGTGTATTTAATAAAATAAATTGTTAGTATACTTTGTTCGCATTCACTAATAATATTAAAACAAGGAAGTAGGATTTTTTAAAGATATTTCTTTATTCAAATAAAGAGTT
Source organism: Micropoecilia bifurca (assembly GCA_903067075.1). Classification (NCBI taxonomy): domain Eukaryota; kingdom Metazoa; phylum Chordata; class Actinopteri; order Cyprinodontiformes; family Poeciliidae; genus Micropoecilia; species Micropoecilia bifurca. Next base: position 10,816 of record CAEGAF010082993.1, on the reverse strand, counting down.
CATCTGTTTATCCTTCCCCATATTTCATATTCTTAACTATAACATTTCCTGAGATGTAGAAGAATATGTAGAAGAATAAATTTATTTTCTAAGAAGCTTCGTGACCATGTTTATGGTAATAGAAAGTGAGTGGGCTTAAAGTGAGAAGACAATGCAGGGAGGTGTTGAGGTCACTGAGGAGTCATGCGGATGCAGAGTTTAAAGCAGCCCAGAGCTGAAAACAGTTGCATATCTTTATTCAGAGAATTCATGCTGCATAGATCAGGAGATTTTTACTCAGCGGTTCACATTCTGAATCATCCCTAATTAGCAGCATTACCACGAAATATAAACACAAGGCTTGGGCTCCCTCAGGCTGCGCCAGAGAAAGATTGTACTCACAGGGACAGCCAGACTGGGACTTTTGGTCTCACTAGTGTGGCACAGATACTTTAAGATCTAGTTTTGCTTCTGCAGAAGGGTTTATTAAAATATGTTGTCTCAGCTTTGACATACACAAACAAAAGTAAGAATTGTGCATTTTGTGATGCGTCACAGTCAAATGTTTGCGATTAAGAGGTCAGGTATTCCTTGTATGTATATCAGTCTGTTTCTCTTTTCAGGGCTTTGACAACCTAAGAAATTGTTGAATAACTCATTCCACCAGCACAGTCGTTAGAATCTTATTGTATATAAAATTGTTCCCATGCTGTTTAAACTGCACTAATGTTTTGTTGTATTACTAGAAAAGTGTTTCTAAACTTTTAATCTTAACTAAATTTTGGGGACTCTTGTAATTTAAAAATAGAAACACAAGAGGGCGCAGCAGTTGACTTAATGTATTGTGCTCTGTCCGTGGTGCTGAAAAATACAAATTTGATGACAGGATTTTGTTATTACTAAGTACAGTAATGCATTGAACTTATACAGACACAATAAAACCAGAAACAACACACAATAAAAACCAAAACACTCAACAGTGTGCAAAAAAACTCTGCCTTTGTCTCTGCTAAAGCCGAGTTTATTTTCATCCATCGATGTAACTTATGTTATTTTTCTAGTATGTAGTTTTTGTATCAAATAAAATTGATCTATTCATTCATCATAAGTAATTTTTTTACTGTGTTTTCTGATATTGTGCAGTCCTAACTGGCACTGCAAAGATGCACAGGTGTGATTCAAAACTTTTTGCAAAAATAAGAAAAAAATTTAAAATGAGGTAATTTTAAAAATATATATTAGACATTTTCATTTACCTTAAGAGTCCATGATGTTGGACCATATATGTTTAGATTAGATGCATAGACCCGAAACATTTTCTCAAATTGGTTTCAATTTAAGTGGTTTTAATGCAAAAACAGATGACATATTTGACATAAATAAACAGTGAATTGTTTGGCATCTCAACAGTGAAGCTTAGTACTGAAGGTTTCATGATTTGGGGATCCTTTGCTGCTGCAGCTGCACCACCACAGAATCACAAATTTAGCCATATTATCAGAAAGTGTTTGAGGAAAATGTGAGGCCAACTGTAAAAATAACAACAAAAACAAAAAACAAGTTGGACCCCGCAATGTGACAATGACAACAAACATACCAATAAATCCATCAATCCCTGGCTTAAAATTAGAAAATGAAAAGTTCTGGAGTGAGTCAAAGTTCACATCTTGAGCTTATTAAGAGCATCTCTTTCTTTCCTGAGAGACTAACAAATAATCAGATACAAATATAAGAATAACTCTATAAATTTAAGAATATAGTGTTACTCAACCAAATAAAGTAACACAATATTCTGGGGATGTAATGTCCTAACCTTTTCCTCATAAAAAAGGTTATGTTTACTTTAATGAGTAACACAAGGTAAATAAGTTATAATTGAAGGGCAATTAAATCATTTATCTTCCAGATAAATAAATAAAGTGCCTAGACCTGTCACTCTTGTGTTTTGCTTTCACCTGGTTATATATATATGAAAACAGCTCCAACAAAAAGAGTGACGTGGCTGCTTAGTATAACCGTCTCCCACTCCTTCTCCAAATATTCAGTGGTGTTATTTTTAGTTTGTGCCTCGCCTCGACAGCTGCTCCCCTGTTTAAGGCATTGGTGTCGGAGCTTTCATGGCTGGATAAGCTAGTTCTGTTGATTAAAGATTACTTTGAGTGTTTCTGGTTTGAAGCTGTGTGACGGGATCTGACAGGATCCACCTGCAGGCCGCGTGACGGCAGAACTTGTTCCGCGCGTGCCACCACACCTGGCTTTCACAAAAAATAATTAGCCTCCATTCAGCCGGTCTGACTGCTTCTCTGGGTCGTTTCCCACGCCGCATTTTGTTATTGGACTGCCGTATTTTCGTAGGTTTTTTTTTAAAGCATCGCTTTAAAGTATTGCTATTATCATTCCTGTTGTTTATGCGGTGAAAAGCTGCTGCGCAACCAGTTTCTTTCCTCTCCCCCCTTCCTATTTTGCCGCATTGGACTTAAAGACGAAGCATTGGCGTTGGATAATATCTGAAATTGGATTCAGGTCCTAAACGGAGACGAGCGGTCCTGTGTTTATGAGTCGCATGTGTTTTTACTGATGGGATTCGTTGTCCTCCGGGAATATTCGGGACACGGGACAGAGGAGAAAAGACGGAGGGTCGCAGAAAAAACCGCGCAGGACAGACAGCCTGAGACTAAAGTGAACCGCTTCCAGCTGCCAGACGGAGCCGAGCAGGTACGATGAATGAAACGAACAAAAAATGCTTCATGCTGCACAGATTCAGCATCTGCAATGCCCTAAACTAAATGACTGACTAAAATACGGCACATTTTTTGAGATATGTTGACCTTAAACTTCAGTCACCATCAACCAGTTTCAGATTCTGTGTTCATATTTGGTTCTGAACAGTTTGGGGTTGTAAATTCAGAGCTGTCGAGCCTAATAATCTCCATTAAAGGTGTCTCTCTTTCTACCATTGAAAACAAAACTGCTTTGCGTCTTTTTATTATTATTGAGCTGAATTTATCTCATTAAGCCCCCAGAGGGTCAGTCGTTGTCTTTTCCAGACAGTCGCTTTATTATGGCTCTCTACCCAGGGTGATACAACCCGGGAACCAATGTAGGACTACAAAAAAGGGGTAGAGGGGAATTATTACATCCTAAACAGGGATTATCCAGCTCTCCAGAGTTACTGCCCTGCAATTTTTGGCATTGCTGAGGCAACACATCTGAGTCAAATGATTAAAACCTCATCAGAATCCCATCAAGTTTGGCAAAGGCTGAGAAGGGAGGCATCTGAAAGTTGCTGGGTTCTTGAAGACTCCTGTCCTAAATTATTGCGCATCATGAGCGCTGCAAGAAAGTCTTATCTAAAGCTGAAGTTGGTGACTGTTCAGTGGAAATGCTACTTTTGAAATTTTTTAGGGGTTTAGACAAAATTTGACCCCATTTCATTTAAGATCATAAATATTTGGAGCTTCATTTTTATTTATTTTCTGCAGATGTTTTGCTGTGAGTCATCCTCCATTAATTCTTATGTCCAAACTACAGCAAGGCTTCATAAGACACCTGGGACAGTAGAGGGCAGTGTTTGACACACTGAGCTGTTACCCAGTCAAGTTGGATCATGGGTAACCATAATGACAAGGACAGCTACAGCCCTTCAGATATAGGTATGTATTTCATTTTATTTATTTTTACGATGGCAGTATTTGTGGTTGGACAGCCAGTGATATAATTAGAAATCTACAAAGGTATTAATCAAAGAGCTTAAACAAGCAAAGTAAATTAAAAGTCTTTCTAATGCATCTGATGAATAGATTTTTATTTTAATTATAAAAGTTGCCCGGTTTGGAACTCTGTGGCATCTCCATACAAAAAGGTTTTGTTAGTTTTTAACCAAGACCTTCTCATGAATGCAGATGTCTGCTTCCTATTTAAGACCATTGCGTTACTCATTGGTCTAATTTTGGGAATCAAGTGGACAGTGACCACTTGATTCCCAAAATATTGTACAATATTCAATATGAAACGTTTATCAACAACAGTGCCAGTTTCTTCTGCCAACCCCAAAGATGAAGTTTTGCTCAAGAAAAATGGATGTCATGGTGGTTCAAAATCTATTCCAATTTTAAGATAAGTCTCAAATTGTATTTGTCTTCAGTAGTAATTTAATGTGATGTACATTAAAACTGCCATTTGCATGGCAGGAGCAGATGAATGATTTTGTGTTCTTGGCAAAACTGGGTTGAGTAACATTCCTTTAATTCTGGCTTGCCTTTAAAAACAACGTTTTTTTTCAGGCTGAGGTAAAACACTAGGTTGCATCATTTCATATCAACTATTTATAGGCTCCTTTTCTCCTCACATTTTTGTTTCATCTGTGTTAAGAGTAGAAAATCCTGATTTGCATACAGATCAAAACCAGATGTTTTCATTTTGACCTGATTTCGCAGCCCAGCAGGTATCTTAAAACATTAGACTCGTACACTTGCTGCTCTGCTGCAATACAGCTTATATTTATACATTCAGGATGTATATAAAAAATGAGCAAAGGGACATTTCTAGGCATTTAAAAATGCTAAATTGGGGAATTGCACGGCTGTATTGCAAAACCTCGCCTGTGGCTTTTTCCACAGATACTTTGTTCTTCGTTGCACAACAGCTGTCATTTAGTTTAATTAGCACAAAATGGTGCCACTCTACCTTAGAGGTCTCGTCTCCAGTCAAGTATGTTTGATTGGCAGCTCACTGTTGCATCCCTCACTTACATCTGTTTAAGGTTTCCTCAGCTTGCCTTCCTTTCTTAGCTGTCAATATGCGGGAAGTTTGCTCCAGCTCTAGGAATAGCACTCCTGCAGCTCCTGAGCAGCCTAAAGTACATCACACTGCTGCCAGGGAAAAGATGACTCTGCAGAATCTAGCAAGGACAAGGAAGGAAGATGTGGGGAATAATGAGATCCCTGCAGACTGCCAAAATTTGTACCCTAGAAACCAGATATGATGTGCATCAAACAAACCAATTAAGCTTCGTCATCACATTAAACAGTTAATGTTTCATGATCAAAATAGCACAGTGAGATCAACAAGTTATGAAAGGGTTTCATTTTTCGTAAACAAGAAGCTTGTGAGGATGTGAATGCTTGTTATTAGCTGTAAGAGTTCCTGCTGAGGATCAGGGAGAATCTTGTATCCTTTTTCTTGCCCCATGGGAGACCAGTCTGTTGTTGCTGGCCAGGTTATTGGCAGGAGATGCATTTTGCTGAATCATTCAGCCCACGACGGTAAACAGTTCAGTGGACGTTGCTCTCATCTGCATCGAGATAAAGGGAGGAGAGAAAAGCATTGCAAATTTTTTGCAACTTCTCAGACGTTTTCAAACCCGAGTGTGTTTTACTGTTAATTCTCTCTCATCAGGTTCCCCTTTAGACTTCTACCACACACCTCCTACCTCACCCTCAGAGGCAGAGTTGGCTGCCATGGCTTCACCATCTGCAGCTTCGACTGATGAGGTGCAAACTTCATCGCCGGTCGCCAGCGCCACGCCCTCCTCCCCCTCCCCAGCTGCAGACTGGAAACAGAAGCTCTCGGCTTCCTCGGCGTGGGCAGTGATCTGCGTGGACAGCGTCAGCTCGAGTGATGCAGCAGCCGGACAGGAGACGGACGTTCCGATCGCGCTGCCGTTGCCCCGAGGATCGCCGTCAGAGCAGACCTGGCAGGAGAGAGACAGTGGGATGGAGCCGCAGGCAGCAGCAGAGAGAGCCGGAGAGGAGATGACCCTGGTTTTACTCAGCCTGATGGAGCATTACAGAGCTTCACTGGGCCTGACCCCCAACACTGATATCACCACAGGAGCCGTCGGTAGGCGCTGGCTTCTCTGCTTCTTTTCACAATTGATAGTTAAGACTATCTATACTGAAAAGCTAGATTAATCTTGAAGACTAAAAATTATTAAACTAGTGTCATAATATAATAATTTTGTGATTAACCAAAGTATTTATTAGGCTGGTTTTCGTAAAATGAGGAAAAAAATGGCCTAAATGAAAAGTCTTTTTTTTTTAATGCAACACCGAGCAAGTATGTAGAAAGTATGTACAAATGTGTAGAAGATATAAACTGTGAATGGGGTAATAAATGTACCAATATGACATTTACAGTACGGGTAGTCGGAAGGAAAAAAACATGTTCCTGAAGAGCTTTACAGAAAAAACATTAGGAATCACCAATTTGCAGATTGTGCAGATTGTGTGCTGTAATTTCAGCATATTCCTCTGGAAAGATGAATTGGAATAATAAAACCATTTTTTTAGAAGCAACTTGAGATCACTGATTAAAAAACTGGTTGGAAACATTTAAGGCAGCATTAGAAAATATCACCTTGTCTAAGCCAAATGAATATTATGACAGGAAATTTACGAGGGCACCAGCAGATGCTAAACCTACACAATTTGAAAAGTTCCCATAGTCTTGGAACATAGAAAATAAGTCCATTAAAAGGTATTATTCTTTTATTTTTTAACTGTTGGTTTGAAATCATCTATTTTCTTCAGTTCATTGTGATAATCATGTCAAAACTTTCTTTTTTTTCATCAAGCCGTTTCAGTGTGTTAGCTGGACAATAAAAGCAAGCTTTCTATTACGGATAACCGTACCTGTATTTGCCACTAAAGCTACACCTGTATCTGTTTTGGTTCAACTTGTTTCATTCACCTTTTCAGAAATGCTGAGGCGCTTAATAACTGAAAGGGAAGATCTTGTTGAGAAGCTGGACATGCTAAAGGAGACACTCAGGGTAAGCTTTGCTGGACCTATTGTATACCTGGTCCAGATCTCCATCACTCATATCAAACATGCTCTTTCAGTATTGCATTGTGGAAAAGAAGTCTCAAGCTTGGACAGACAATTTTTTGTTTTGTCTTTTTTTTTTTTTTTAAGTTTCCTTTAATTTATTTGTCACATACATAAATGATTAGCCATCCATGCTTCATGAAGCAGATGCTAATCCTAGCATTCGGTCTTTAGATTGCACCAGCGTGGTGCTTTGTAATATAGTCAACACCTTAACTTATTTTTTTTTCTTCCTCAAATGTAACTTTGCAAAGTCATGCTATCTTTTTCTTTAAGAATTCTCATTCTCCTTACAAACAAGACAAACTTAAATATGCTGACGACTGAGATCTTCAGAGTCTGGTATATGACATGTAATCCTGCAATAATTTTTTTTTAACAAGCAAATGAAAGTCTGGCTTCAAGGTGGACTTGCAGACGCATTGTCTTCTGGGAAGAATCAGGGTTGCATTTGAGGTTTTGAATGTCAAACAACCTATGTTTTTTTTTTTTTTTTATTTCTTGGAAATACTTCCAAGATTGATGGGAAGAATTTTAGTTTAAATTATTGCAAATGTCCTTTAAAAACTCAAAACTGGGTTTTAAAAAGTGTTCAATAAGTGCTTCAAGATTGTTGTTTCAAAAGGTACTTTTAACCTGACAAACCAGATTCATCAGGACATATATTCTGCTCTATTGAATATGGCTGTAATATCCTCAGCCCTGGAAGAGAAATTATTTTTTGGCAGTTTCTAAGAAAACTCTTAGTTATCTAAGGGAAGATACATTGTGTATATATAAAACATTGTAAATTCTTATTTGTCTTGCCAAAAAAAATAATTTTGTTTTCTATGAGTTTTGTCATAGAAACAGAAATGTTAAGAGTAGCAACTCTTTATTCACTTTAGGAATATTCAACCTTAGTTACAGATGACTGTTTTGCTCCCAGACAGAGAGGGTGGAGTGGCAGCAGTTCCAGTGGGACTTGCAGACTGCCGTGTCCGTGGCTGACAGGCTGCGACTGGAATCGGATCACTCTCTGGGTTTGCTCCAGGAGAACCACAGGGCTCTGGAGGAGCAGCTGGCTCACACTCTCAGGAGGCAGCAGGAGACCGAACGCGCGCTGGAGAGCCTGAGAGCCGAGCACAAAGACGTTTGCTGCAAACTCAATGAAGTCATTGTGCTGCGGCAGCAGGAGCAAGCAGAGCTGGATGCTCTGAGGAATGTTTGTAGGATGAAAGATGAACTGATGGATAAAGAGGTTAGAAATAAACTTCAAAACAAAGCTGAAACAGAAATTAGAGATGGTGGCAATGGTGAAACTCATGATCCTTTCGAGACGAAAGGATCAGAAAATGTTGAGCTGACTGGAAAGGGAGTAGCTGAGGGCTGCATTCGCACTCTGGAGATAAGGAAAGAAGTCGGACGTGGACCGAGAGATCCACGGAAGATAGTGATGTTGTCCGAAAGGTCTTGGTGAGTGTACGTGATGTTTCACTCACCAAGATGATCTGTGGGCAGTTGTGGATGATCTGCCCACAGATCATCCACAACTGCATCATACAGCTCCAACATAATTTTCTTTAGGAGCCTGTCTGGTCTTCCACTGCAAAATTCTTCAAATCAGAATGGGACTTCAAAAAACGCAAGCGCAACACTACCCTTATGCAAGGTATGAAATTCTCAGTGGGTGTCACCAGCAAGATTAGAGTAAATTTTTCAACTGCTTTTTTAATGTTGTTGATTCTCTCCTACAATCCATCAGAAAGAAGAGCCAACAAAAGGGAAAAGAACAGACCGGCCTTTAAGGAGGCAGGATAGTTGGTCTAACTTTCACACAGGTCAGAATCAATACTTCTGTGTTGAGGTTTGCAATGTGACCCTTGTTGCACAGATTACATCTTTAAATTACATGTTGCTAGTGCATGCCACTATCTATCTAATTATTGTTGAAAACTGTCTTGACTCAGAGCTACACAAATAACTCAAGGATATATGTGCAAAACCCACAATTCCCTGTTTTCTACTTGAGAGAAGTTTCTATTCTGCAGAGAATATTTCCCCTGAGCTCTTACTTATTTTCTCAGCTACCAGGAGCTGGGCTCCATATAAACCTAGCTAATCAGTTTCTATGTATTTTGCTTTTGCTGTGGAATTGTTGATGCATCTTTGTCTCACAGGAAAACAAGAGGAGGATCAAACCTCAGATTTAGTGAAGTAAGCTGCAGTTTTTTTTTGTGTGTGTGTGTTGGGGCTGTTTTGCCGTTGAGGCATTTATGTAAAAAAATGAGCAATTGGTCACTTTCTCTGCTTATTGAAGCTTGAAGTGTTGGTGTAGATGTCTATGTGGCGCAGTAAATCAGAATCTAAATTGTATGTATAGAGATTTAGTTTTTCTTGTTTCATGTTATGGCCTGCACAATTATAGGAAACACCAGCAGACAGTCACTGACAGCATTCACAACCAAAACAAGTTCCAACAAGTAATTGCTAATAAACCTTGCTGTCGAGTGTAATATCCCAGCATATTTATCACTTCACTATTTGGAGAAACAAGTAATTGCAATAAAACTATTCTATATTATACTAAAAATATCTGTAATTAGCCCACATTTTCCTTTTTCATACTACTCTCTAGCAATTTTGCATTCAGTCGTGCAGTCCTTTCGTAACTTGAAACATTTTAGCCTACCCTAACAAATATTGAATCCAAGCAGTCCTTTGTAATAACATTACACACTTCACTATCTAAGCTAAATAACTTTTCAGTGATATTCTAATTTATTGAGAAGCCTCTGCTAATCCACTTTATGTACAATGTAATTGAACGTAAACATTAATTTAGATATAACTGGATTTTTGCATTTTATTGTCTTGACCTCAGACCTCAGGACGGATTCAGTGCTTTGCTGAGGCGTCATGGTGGCTCCAGGAGAAACTCTCTGCTGCGGTGGTGCCAAAGTCGTACCCAAGGTTACAAGGTTAGAACAGAGAGCCTTGTGTACAATACTCTACATAGTAACAGAGAATGAAATCTTTTTAGTTGTTCTATGATGATTATAATTAATCTAGTGTGTTGGTCTGCAACAGAATATTGAGATCACCAATTTTAGCACCTGCTGGGAGGATGGGTTGGCATTCTGTGCGGTTTATCACACCTACTTGCCAACTCGTATCCCGTACGACATCCTCACTCCAGCTGACAAGGTAAAACTACAACCTTGGGACACAATGAAGGTTTTGTGGATGAATGAACCTTCGTCCACAAAACGGCACCTTCCTTTAGCCGTTTTCAGGAAGGTGATCTAGAGCTGCACCTGCAGTTTCATTAAATGCCTTTATGAGATATTGGTAAAAGCCAATGACTTCTGAATGTAAAATGTGCTGTTTGGGCAGGAAGAAAACCTGGGCCTTGCATTCAAGACGGGAGAGAGCGTAGGAATCTCTGCCACACTGGTGAGACTTTAAAAAAAATACATTTTCAAATGTTCTGTGCAGATATTTAAAATGTTATTCAGCTTTAAACAGTCATTTCTTGGTTAGGGAAGCAAGAAGAGGTTCTGTCGGTGGTTTATAGTGTGTTTAAATAACAAATGGTCTCATTTTCAAAGGATAAGGTGCTCCTTGGCTGCTTAATATAGACTTATTCTCTTAATAGGAATCATACATTTCTTGCTGATCATCTACTGTTTTTCAATCTGTTAAGCTCTGAAGTTTATTGGACAGAATGTCTTTTCCAATTAACTTTGTGACAGACAGTGGAGGAGATGCTGAAGGCAGATGGGCCAGACTGGCAGAGAGTGCTGGCATATGTCGAAAGCATTTTCCGTCACTTCGAGATGTGAAGACAGGATCCAGTGACTTGCACTCTTCCATTTTCCTTTTGTGAAGAATTGGGAGCTAAACTAGAGAATCGGAAACTAGAGACACTCTACCCTTTTCCTTGAGCCGGAAAAGGGTAGAGTGCCTTCTCCGGGTCAGGGGGGTCGTCCTGCCTCAAGTGGAGGAGTTTAAGTATCTGGGGGTCTTG
>CAEGAF010082983.1:0-13506 GCA_903067075.1 Micropoecilia bifurca | reverse complement strand
TGTGTGTGTGTGTGTGTGTGTGTGTGTGTGTGTGTGTGTGTGTGTGTGTGTGTGTGTGTGTGTGTGTGTGTGCGTGTGCAAGCCCGAGTCGTGCCTCACCTGCAGGTTAGTCATCTGGAAACGGTAATTGTGATTGGCAGCCGTCGGCGCCGAGATAATGAGGAGCCGCCGCTTCTCGTAGAATTGGTCCAGCAGCGCCGCGGCCGAACGCACCCCCACATTTATGTTCATGGCTGCGATGACATCGGACGCAAAATTAAGTCGGTATATGAAGGAGAGTACATGAAGGTGAAGATTTATTACCACACAGTGTCAGTGTGAGGCGTTGCATAATTAAGGCCGACGATGAGGAGCTTCTTCCTGCTTCACAGTCGAGCGAGAAACAGAATGAACTCGCTATGGATTTTTTTAAAATCGATGGACAGGCTGCTATTTTCTCCTCCACCGAGCCTCCAAATCCATACAGAAACCGCAATATCAGAAATGACTGACACATGTAAGAAAAAAAAAATTCTGAATCTGGATCCACTATTATCCACAAGACACTATTTTTAAAATGATTGCATTAGAACTTAAAAACTCGAGGATGTTTGTAGCTCTTTCAAATGTCCTCTGCTTGTAGACTGTTTGTTTACTCCAGTTGTCTTCCTGAAGGCTTCAGACACAACTTTAGATCTCACAGTGAATGTTCAGCAGACAAACTCCTTCACAAACCTCAGTGTTTATGTTCTAATCACGTGGAATTATTCATTACCAGTAGGAATAAATGTGAAAGTGTCCAAATTTATCCTCAGTAGAAAATGCATGTTTACTTATATTACTTATATTTTATAGAATATAAAACTGGTCTTTTCTTCTCTTTTGTTTATTTAACTTTTCTCACATTTTTCAGTCAAGTTAAAATATATATGAAATATCACATATACAAATACATCACAGAAACAGAATCTGTTACTTTTTATATCATGTTAGGTTTGGAGTTTACTTCCATGTCCCATTTTTAACCCAAAGCTCTTAGTTTGACCAATTGTTTGTGACCTCAATGACTACTTCGCACATGCAAGAAGAGATATAATAATATACTCAGCTTAAATGTAAAACAGCTTTGGTTGTTTGCGTGTTGAGCGGTACATACCTGCACACGTTGTGTCTAAACCAGACCAGGAGAGTCCAGACTGACAGACTCTGGCAGCGCTGCCCTGCAGCTCGAAGCCGCCGGTGCAGGAGAAGTGACAGGTAGCGCCGTAGTTGTCTCCGTCACTGTCGCACTTCATGTAGCCGTTGTCCGGAGGGAACAGAGGGCTGCAGCGGTGCACTGTGCAAAGACGGGAACACGGAAGGGAAGCAGCAGCCAGGATTAAACAGGTTGGCAATTAAAAATAACATTTTCCATCCAAAAACATTATGTGTGTGGTTTTTTTTACACAAAACACAAATACTGAGAATTTAGACTTTTTTTCTAATAATTCAAAACATATAAATTGAATATTATTACACTGATACACTGAAACAATAACAGCAAATTAGTCTGAAGTGACAGTTTTTTAATAAGCAGTCACAGGTATTTAGCTTCTGTAAGACTTTTATCAAACTAAGACATTAATCAAGTCAAATCAGTGAATGTTCTGTATAAAGAACAAAATATATATTGAAATTGATTAATTTCTATAAATATTTAATCTTATGAATACTTATATGTGTGTAATAAAAAAACTAATTAAATCCATGAAAATGGTCATTATTTCACAAAATGATGTTGAATTTATCTCTGATTTTATTTGCACTGTGTAGCACTTTGAGATTTTTGTTAATGAAAAGTGCGGTACAAATTGGATTGATTATTATTATTATTAAAATGTAATTTTGATAAAGTATTTGTTCCTGTCTTTTTGTCTTTTACAGTGGAGTAGGTTGGTTTGAGTAGCTTAATTTTCTTAACATTTAAATAATCCTCATTAAAAATCATCTTTTTATGTTCTCTCGGCTTATTGTAGTTTGTTATCAACATTAGCTTCATGGTCATACATAAAATATAGATCTGTGCATTTTTCTGTACGTACATAAAAAAAGCAGCTCTGTTCAAGCTGCTGTCTGAGGCTCACCTCGCACTCTGATGGTGAAGCGGCAGGACCCTTTGTTCCCGGCCCGGTCAAACACGCTGTAGGACATCTTATGAAGGCCTTCTGGGAAGTCGGATTTCGGTGGTTTCCCTTTCAGGGTCACACTGCAAAGCCCATGCTGAGTTTTAATCTTATACTCTGATCTCTGACCAGTTTATAAACAGGATTTAAGTGGAGTCTGAAGAGGAATGGTTTTAAAGGAATCACAGAGTTACGTCCGGACTGACTCTGTGAGGATGCCGTCTGCAGTGTCGACGCCCTCAGGTGTGTCCCAAGTCACCCTGGTCGTTAGTTTTCCTGGTTCTGCCCATTTATCCTTCACATTGGGACACTTGATTTTTGGGGGATCAATATCTACAAACAGATAAGAAAGAGATCTTTATCTAATTCTTATTTTATTCACATGAGCATGGATGGTTCACCGATAATGGTAGGCAGCACAAAGTAAAAAAAATAACAAGACAGAATTTGGCTTTCTGCCTTATGCACACAAATGTCACTTGTGATAAACAAAAGTGTTCAATTTGATCACATTTTGTCAAGCTTCGGCCACTAACTTCAATTTTTTTGTAGTAAAGGTAATAATAAAAACAATAGAGACATGCTTAATGTCTCTATAATGCTAACAGGGTTTCCTCCAGCGTTTGCCTCTTTTTATTCACCATATCTCATCAGCTCTAAGTACCACCTTTGTCCTGGCTAAAGAAAAATAAACCATCTCCACAGCATGATGCTGCCAGCACCAGGTAATGATTTTCCTCTAACCACATTTCTATAAAGAAATGTGGTTTGCAGTTGTAGGATCCTGTTTACATTTCCTCGTGTTTCATAGCTTTATTCTACTTTGTGTTGGTCTATCACATAAAATCCCAGTAAAAGTCACTGCCTAACACAGGCAAAATTAAAAAAGGTGAAATTATTTTTGTGAGTTACTGTAGCTGAAGTTGCTACATGATGACATATTTAATTAAAAAGACCAAATATAGAAACTCAGGCATACTAATGTATTTATTTCTCACTATTTAGTTGAATAAATAAAAATGTGTGTACTTGTAGATGGTTTGCACGAAAACACTCTCTCTCTTTTATGCTCTCTCTCTCTCTGTGTGTCTCCAAAGGTTCATTTTACTTTCTCCAGCGTGATTCCACACTCTGAAATATTAATGTTCTGATAAATGCAGATACAGATTTGACTGGGTAAGTGTGAATTCTCATTCGTCTCATTTGTCTTTGTGCTGGAGCAAAAACTCCCAGGTGGTTTGTCGCATTAAACAAACATAATCATCCAGGGAAATGTTGGCAAAATCAGAAACATGTCAAAAGAACCTTCCAGGGTAACACAAAACCAAATGAGTCTTGTGGTGAAAACAGGGATGTTTCTTAGTGTCGTAGAAGAAGAAGTAGAAAACTCAATGTTAAATCTTCAATGCACTCTCAGTACAAGCTGGCTGTAGTGCAGGCTGTACACGCATAAAAAAACCCACTGACTGCAGTTGCAAACCCATTATTTCATTGATGTGTTCATCAAAACGTAGCTCCTTCATCTCTCACTCATTTTCAGCTCTGACTCTGTGCAAGAAGTGAAAATAAAGTAATTTTCCAGTGAATGGAAAAGAAAAACGCTGCCTGCCTGTTTTGGTTTGTCTGTGAAAGATGTCTGTTCGTGTCTAGAGGTCTGCTTTCTTCCAAGCATCAATCAGAAAATCAGGAAAAAAAAAAAGCTCTGGAACTGACAAGGCGTTTCAAGGAAAATCTGTGAAATCTTGTAGAAATCCTCTGGCCACGCTTGAAGCAGCAAATTTATCAAATACAATCACAGTCTTACCGATGCATGTGGGGACTCCAGCGCTCCACACCTTGTTGTACTGGCAGATGGATGTTTTCTGGCCTTTCATTGAATATCCAGCAGAACAGAAGAACTCGCAGCGAGAGTTGTAGTAGGAGCCGTCCGAGCATTTGTAGCCTCCGTTAGCCAGCATGTTGAGCTTTGGGCAGCGGATCTCTGTGAGCAAAATGATAAAAGCTCATGATAAAGACGCTCTACAGGACTGTGTGGGTTTTTCTGACATGTCTGGCAGAATTCAATAAACTAGAACGTTACTGAAAAGTCTATTTTTGTAATTCACTAAACGAAACACATAATATACATTCGTCACGCACAGGTGAATATTTCGAAATCTTTATTTCTGCTAATTATGATGAAAAAACATTTAAGATTAGAATACAGCGGAACATTGTTGATGTGTTTGACAACCTGCTTAAATGATGCGATTCAAGTCGATTACCTCCATCTCTGCATTGCATTGCGCTGCAGAAACTCAGAATACAACAAAGAAAGGCTCCAACATTTACTGCAAAAAGGTGCTTTAAGTTGTGTAACGATGAGGCTCTGGAGTGGAGCTTTGGAGGAAAGTCAAGTTAAAATTGGTTCCTGCACAATCAGTCAGACTTAAAACTGCAACTGTTTTGGTAAGGAGGAGAAAGAAAAGAAACACATCTATTGAGACATAAAAACTGCTTTCACAGAGTTCTGTCTTCCAGACAACAACTGCTTCCTGCTGTCTTCATGATGGATGGCCTGTCGCTGAATGATGTTTCCCACAGCAAATATTAAATTGCACAAAACTGTCTGTCCTCTCTTACTACCAGCATGTATACAAGCTGAAGGCAGCTTCTCTGGAGATCCAGAACATGTCAGAGCAGAAATACCTTGGAGATGATGATGATGATGATGATGATAAAGCTGAGTATTACCGTTTTAAAGGTCACCAGTCAATGGGGATTTTCTTTTGTTGTTCTTTTAGATTGCTGCCTTGGAAGCTTAATATCTAGCTTGTGTTGATATACTTGTTAACTAAAAAAACTGATAATATGACACACATATGCCATTTGGGACTTTATTGTTCATGTAACACTTACTCATCTTCAAACTCATCTTCATTTTGGGCCTCATCTACGTCATGCTGTAACAGAATGAACTGATAAAACTCAAATAGCTGTGTCTGAATTCATTAAGTTCTTTCTAGAAGTAAATACTATTGAACATTTCACCTCAAGGATCACTACCTCATGATTGTTTTTGTGATTTTTTTTGTGAAGCTAATTTAGAAATATTTGCGAGACATTTTGCGATATTTGTGCTTATGTCTGGCAGTAAATGTGACCTTTTTCTACTTGCCATATGGATCACAGACTATCCTCCCATCAAGTAGGCTGAGGCAGCGGTGTAGTGGAAGAAATACTGCCCCCTATATGTGGGAGTAAGATGCCACTTAGACTCAATGTTTTTGACCATTTTTGAGGAAAACCCGCAATTGTGGATTAGCGTGAAAACGTGTGGGGATCTGTTAACTTTGAGTGAATTTCCATTGTCGCAGAAACTGAAAAAACTGAAGGCAGTAAAAGAATTAAAAAATGTTTTGATTAAATTGGTAAAATAATATTTAAGCACACAACTGTTATCTTGAATCTGCTATTTACTATTTATTATTTCACATAAAAAGCTGTGGTGGACCAAATTTGAGTTTGATACATGTGCATTAAATGCAATTTTTTTTGCAATTTTGGAAGAAAAATACTTAGGAATATTGCTAACACTAATTAAGCTACAGCCTTTGGCACCACAGACCAATAATCTATATTCTTCTGCTAAAGAGAGGCTGTCATGCCCTCAGAGTCCCACATATTTTCTGTGCATCTCTTTACCAGTCAATATTGCTGCAAACGAGAGCAAAGCTTGTTTTTTGCACTCGGTGGAAAAACATTCCCTCTGCCATGATAAAAGTAAGCCGAACTCATCAACACTCACAAAGTCTAACATCAATAAACTCTGCATCTGTACAAACAAGCTGAATCGATGAAGCAACCTTATCATCAGACAAATAAATAATTGACTAGTTTGATCACCATGTGGTTTAACGTTAATCTTTTATAATACCATAAAGTTAAAGCCTGAACAAACAGGATACATTTTAAAGTATAACTGGAGAGACTGTAACCTGCAGCATGTACCCAGCAGGAGAAACGATCACACCTGCTGTGTCTGTCTCCAGTTTTCACCCTGCTTCATTATCAGTCCTCAATTCGCTGCTCCGCTTGAGAAACATGCGCCATGACAACAACAACATGGGAAAAGGTTCGTTTGTGAAAGTCTCACACTCGGGGATGTGTGAATTGGCAGCATGTTATCTGCGACAGTAGACTTTAAAAAGCTGGCGTTCTCGCATGCACAGTGATATTTGTTCCACTGTGATTATCTAAAATAACACTGGGTGGGCTGGCCCTCAGACGCAGCCAACAGCGATGAGTTGTTTTACTTCATTTTGGTTATTTTTAAAGTTTGCCTGGAGAATTACATGCTTTATGAACATGATTAAGTCAGAAAGGAGCACACATAAAAAAAATATCTAAAGCTTCTCACATGTCTACTGAAAAAACTCAGAAGTCAAAGATGAATTAATTTAAAAGGTGAAACACTTGAGAAACTCATACGTTTCCCTGGAGAAAATGAATTTCTGAACAGACACGGTCTGAGTTTCCTCAGGATTCCCAAAAAAGCTTTTATTTCAAATACTTTTCAGAACATAAAAACATTATTTCTACCTCATAGTAGAAGCACAGACTATTGCAACACATGCAAATAAAGATGTAAAGGTCATTATTTACTGTGATGTTCGCCTCTGAGGATTAATAATCCAGTCACATCATTTATGACATTAAATTAAATTAGTGACATTATTACTTTAATTGTGAGCTACAACAGAAACTGTGGCTGTGATCCATGATTGGCAGATTATACACTGAAAAATTATATTTTGTTTCTCTAATTTATCAAATGCATAAAACCAAAACAAAAAACATCTTTTTCAGTCTATAAAAGCCAATAAACAGCATGGACTCTGATGCTTTGTCACAATCACATACAGATTAGGGAATTTAAATTCATCCATCCACCAAAAAAAGCACCTTTTCCCCTTTAAAGTGCTATAGAAAGATGAATAATGTTATTTAATGTTAGACGTTTAAAACAAAAAACATCAAAATCTGCACTTCAATTCTTAAAGAAAACTACAAATCAGTCGAAGGTTTTCTTTGCTCACATCTTCACTGCTTACTCATTCTGCCTTAAAGGAGCTCTGCCTTTTAAAGGTCTCGTTTCTATAAATTCATTTTAACTTTTATTGTTTCCTGGTATCCTCAGTAACCTGAGTTTCCAGATTACCTCACCACCTGTTACTCATCTCTCGCTTACCTCCTCTCACCTAATCATTTCTCCCAGTAAAAATAGCCCCTGTTAGTCATTCAGTTTGTCAGATCCTCAACCATTTTCTTTGGCTGTTTTAGACTTTTAACTTTTGCGTTTGATCTGCTGGACTTTCTGCTCCCGCAGCAGAAGGATTATTGAATCAATCACGACACAGACATGATTATTGGGTTGATAACAATTACTGTCAGGAGAGGTGAATATCCTCTATAATGATGACTTTGTCTCTAAGGGAGAGTCCATGCTCCCTGTGTGAGCAGTGCATTCATGAGGTTGATTGACGCCGCTATTATCTTCCTCTGATTGGTTGTTTCTGCCTGGGAGCCTTGCATGTCTGTATATTGGAGTGGCAGCACAGGAGCTCATTTTTTCCACATTTTATCTGCCTTGTGTTATACTGAGATAACACATTGACAGTGTTAATAAAAATGTAAAAAAGAAATTTAAAACACAATACTGCAGCTTTAAGAGAGAGAAGGACCGGGGTGGTTTACCTCATTTTGGTCAATATAATCTCCACCTCAGAAAGGTGGAGGAGTTTGAGTTTCTTTATAATCCTGGGAGTTTTTCCTCCTTGTCGTTTATATAATTGCAAATTAACCCGAGCGGAGGAGTCAGTCATCATCAGGCTATTGAAAAACAAAGTCAGGAGAAACTGGGAATGGAGTACAAGGGCTTAAAAAGTTAGGTTGTTTTTTTCCTATCACCTTAATTTCATGGACCGCCTGGTGGTCCGGTCTTTGATTCTGGGGTTCGCCCACTGAGCTCAGCCCAAAAAGATGAGAGCTGACTTACTCCACATAGACCCAGAATCTGCATCAAGGGTGGTAGAGAAGGGCGGCGGTCAGTTTTCTCTTTTGTGTTTTGAAGAGGATTTGTTTGCTTTAATTGTACCGTACATGGGAGGTCCAAATTACAGAACAGCTTATGAATGCATGAATTATGTAATCTGCATTGCTCGCCATTTAAAGTTTGTTTTTGTTTGTTTGTTTTTTTGCTGTACCTACAACTTATTACAAGAGGAGTGTTTTACAAACTAACCAAAGAGGTGCTGCAAAAAAACAAACAAAAAAAACTTGTTTTCTGGAAAATTAGATTGAAATTAGCAAACAGCAATGGCCGTATAGCAAGGGGAGAGATTAGAGCTAAATTATCTGAGGGTTACAACAGTCAATAATTAGTAATACATATTTAAAGGCCTTCTTTTAATGACTTCAAGCGTCTGCACAGGACATCACTAGTCGGTCAAACTCCTGTCCTGTAAGATAAAACATGGTTTGCTTACTTGGAAGAATGAAGGTTTCTGATCAAGTGTTTTTCTTATGGAACTGATAACGGAGGTTTCAGCAAAGATTTTTTTCTTCTTCGTCCAACTGAAACCTCTTTGAAGCAGGTTTGATTTAGGGACAGAGGTACCAATTAACCAGACATGGGAGAAACTGAGAGAAACTCCCTGCATGACAGAGACGGGTGGAAGGGACCACCGTGTACATGAAAGATATAAAAGCTGAATTATATGTTTAAAGTTTCAATTCTTCTCTCTCACTTTTCTTTTCTCACACGCTGATCTCTGATACTTAATCAGATTTTCTAAATAAAATATCTAAAGACTCTGATCAAGTCGGTGTTTCGCTCTCTCCCAAAACACGAAAGATTTTTCTTAACACTCCTCTGTTCTAATCTTGGGACACTTTTCTTTCAGTTTCTTTCACTTTTAGCTGACTGCAGAGAGTTTTTCAGTCATAATTTTGTCAACAATTACTTTGCAAGAGGTTTTCTGGGTTTAGAGCACAACATTAAGCCAACCATTTTAACAGTGTATTGTTGCTAGTTTCAAGAATTTGCTTGGTATTTTATCCTGTGTGGTGGCTGATTTTCTGTCGAGGCAGGTGGCTGAGCTGCAGAGCGAGTCCTTCACCTGGATATGTTTGTCTTTGAGAGACATTTGCTCCTGATTAGGCACCAAACAAACTGAACTGAAATGTTTAAAACGATGCCCAGCTCCAGCTGCAGCAAACATTCCTGAGATAATGACGATTTCTTTGCCATTCGTTCTCTTCTAAACCCTCTAAGTTTACAACTAGCATAACGTTTCCCATCAGAGCCGTAAAAGTCTAACCATGCACCATCTGACCTGGAATTGTTTCTTTTTCTCTCTTCACTGCCCTGAGATGACTTCATCGACTTCATTTAAAAAAAAAAGATAAAAATGTGTGTGCAGATGTTGGCTCTCACCTCGACAAGCGTAGTTGGAGGACCAGTGCTTGCTGGCCATGCACACCACCTCCGTATTCTGGGATTCGTAACCCCGTTTGCAGCTGATTTTACACCGCGTCCCCATCACGTTCCTGTAGTGCTCCCCTCTGGGCGTGCGGCAGCTCGCGTCTCCGTGCTTCAGCTTAATGGGCGCGCACCACGGGGTTCCTGAGAGCAGGAAAAAATCAAAAAGATAAAAAGACAGGGCACTGGGTGCATCAAAGCAGGTACATGACTTGGCCTTTCAGCTGGAGAAGCTCAATAGGAAGCACTTACCTGCAGGCTGTGAAAGCTTAGAAAGAGTTTCTTTACCAAAGGAAAAGCAGAGAGAGGAAAGCCACGTATCTGCATGAGCACAGGCAGATACGGTGGATTTCTCATTACCTTCTCCGTGACTTTCAATCATCCAAAGTGTCTCGGGAGAGGGATCAGAAGATAGCTTCACCCGAGGAAAAGATTTAATGATGTGTGAAGAGCTCTTATGGCTGTTAGACGATAGCGGGAAAAGTTTCTCTTTGTTAACACCACCGCTGAATTATAGGTATTCACACCTTTTCTACGCGATTTACATCACTTCAATCTACTAGTTCAGAATTCAAATTAACGTTGGTTTTTATTGCAGACCACATATTTATCATGAATCGGGGATTTTCATCTCAATCGTGAGACGAAGAGTATACTTTCATAAACATCAAATGAGTGTCTTTCTGCTGGACCATGTCTAGAAAGCTGTTTAGAAAAAAAAAACTTCTTGTCTGTCTCCAAGATTTGTAGGGTCATGGCTTTCTTATTTCAATACAGGAAAATAAAAGTCTGCAATTTATTTCCTGCTGGCTCAGGACAAACACACATATCAGCTCAGCTCAGCTGGAGAGAAGAGAGGAGACAAAAGCTTGTGCTTAAGGCCATTTCTAATAAAAACGACGGTCCAGCCTCCTTTACTCTTCCTCTGTGGATATGAGTGGTGATAGTGTTTCCACAGCCACATGAGCAAAAAGAAAACAAGCAAATGTTCATTTTGAAATAAAATGCTCCTCTTTAAATCCTGTGCTTTATTGTTTTTTAAATGTAACAACTCTTTCTAGCCTTTGTTGCAACAAGCTGTAACCAAAAATTTATCTTGGTACGTTGGAAGGTTTTCAAACACATCGGCCTATTTAAGGTAATGCCACCGCATCTCAAACAAATGTAAGTCTAGACTTTGACTAGGCCACTCTAAAACCTTGATTTGGACTTTAATATTCAGAAGTCTGATTGCTGATGTGATTTTAATCACCATCTTACTGCACTAACCAGTTTTGTGTGAGCTCACAAACTAATGCCCGATTCCCTGCTGGTAATCAGAAGACGTGGGTCAGTTAAAAAACATTTTTTAAAATCAGAAATCAGCCTCAGTCCATCACAGCAGCACCATCTTTGACTATCAGCATAATGTTATTTCCATTAGGGATTTTTTGGGAAATGTGCAACAGGCCCTTTCTGTTCTTTGTTGTTGGTTTTCACCATGGATGCTGTTTTTGCTCAGTCCTTTCTTCTTGTTGAACTTTATTCACAGACTTTATTAGCTGATATAAGTCAGGCCTGCACTGCTTCAGATGTTGTCGTGGAGGGGTTAGTGATCCGTTTGACGTAGTTTTGTGCATCAAGAACTTCTTGGAAGATTCACCACAATCCTGTGTTTTCTCCATGTGAGGACAATGGCTTTCATTGTGTTTGAAAATGCTTTTATAACCCTTTCCAGACTAAAAGATGGCAGTGATTTTGTTTCTAATCTGTCTTGACATTTTACTTGATTAGAGCACGATGCGTTTTTTTAGGGTCTTTTTCAATACTTTATGCTGTCATGTTCCGTGTGATTTTCTGATTCTTCTGGTTTGGCAGTGATCAGATCTGGGTGTAAATTTAACCAAAAAAATCTAACAATCAATTTTTTTTATTGTTGATCCAGCTTAATGTTGTCATTTTTGCTTATTTGTCTGTGTCTTTGAATCTCCTTTTCACTATAGGTTTCAGAAAAATAACTGGCCAGGTACATTTAAAAAGCACAACCTTTATTAAAAATAAACAAAAAAATTAACTTGACCTCTGAGGTCCTGCTTATATTTCCACATGTATGCATTTTTTTTTTTTTTTTTGGAAGAATAGTCACCTTTATATCTACGAGAATACCAGTCCTCGTCGTCTCCGTAACCATAGTGCCCTGACCCTGGAAGTGAAAGAAAAAAAAGAGAAAACTACTACAAAGTACTACAAAAAAAGCACAAGATCAGATGTTGAGCAATCCCTTAAAGCTTTTCCCTGGAGTCATCAGGGAAATGTCTGCTGCTGCTGAAAGCAGACAAAACAAGCAGAGAAAACTTGCTCAACTTTCCATTTTATTCAGACTGCAGGGGGGATCTTCTGGACACAAAAGTGCAAAGAGTGAATTTCCAAAAGATCTTGTTTCCTCTAATAAATAAACATTTTTAGTGAAAATATTCATTCTGAAGCCCCCCTTGCTAGTCCTGATGCAAATGGGAAAAGTTCTACCATTATACAACTGGAGTTGAAGTTGAAACCAGATGTTGACAGATGCTGTACGAAAGATACATCACCTTTTCTTTTCTTCACTGTCTAATATTAAATCAGAGTGAAAGTTAGAAGTAGTAGGTGCATTTAAAGTGTTCTAAATGCCAGAATAACAAACATAGACTATTTATTTGACCACTTTCTTCAAATTCAGATGTTTTTAGACATTGTAGCAATACTGATGAGCATTTATAAAAACCCACAAGTATAAGTCACTACTAGGTTGACTGATAAAAATGCCAACTAAGAGACATGGAGCCAACAATCAAATGTGCTGCTTTCTTCAGGGACATCTTGGAAAAATCAGCCAATCAAGTGAGTAAAACTTAATTCTTCCAGGAATATCCTGTAGCAAGCAATTTAGCAAACAAAAATGGCAGAATCACTTTGTTTTGTGAGAATTTTGTCCTGCGGGAGAAACTGGTCCATTTTATAAAACAGGTGCTTTTATGATGGAAGAACGTTAAGTAGAGATTCTGAAGTGAC
The DNA here is from genome assembly GCA_903067075.1 of Micropoecilia bifurca. Taxonomy (NCBI): domain Eukaryota; kingdom Metazoa; phylum Chordata; class Actinopteri; order Cyprinodontiformes; family Poeciliidae; genus Micropoecilia; species Micropoecilia bifurca. The sequence continues at coordinate 813 of CAEGAF010082983.1, read as the reverse complement.
ATTTCAAGACATCAAGCAGGAAAGAACTTTTTCCACCAAACTGGTTCCAGTGCTTTACTGGTGCTCTGGCTGCATGTTCTTCAAAACACCTCCAGGTTCTCAGAGGCTTTATTTTGTTTCATTTTTGCTCCAAACAAACTTAAATGAGAATGACTCTGATCTTCCTTTAGCTCATTTTAAATCACCCTTCATGCAGGTTAGTATTTTTACTGGAAGACAAATATTCCAGAAACATTTGTAAGACAATTGTGAAAATTCATAAAATTCAGAATGTTTAACAGGATATCGCACAAAATGCAAAAGAAATGAATGCTATCTTCTGAATTTAAATAAGGTTACAAACATATCTGAGACTGATTTAATTCAATATTCTGGCATTTAGCAAATAGAAAGAATTACCTACAGTCATGGCCAAAAGCTTTGAGAATCATTCAAATGTTAATTTTTACAAACGTCTACTGCTTCAGTTTTTATAATGGCAATTTGCATATACTCCAGAATGATATAAAGAGTGATCAGCTTAACAGCAATTAATTGAAAAGCCAATATTTGCCTAGAAAATGAACTTTATCCCCCAAAACACATTTCAACTTCATTGCAGCCCTGCTTTAAAAGGACCAGCTAACATTGTTTCAGTGATTGCTCCATTAGCACAGGTGTGGGTGTTGATGAGAACAGGGCTGGAGATCAATCTGTCATGATTAAGTAAGAATGACACCACTGGACACTTTAAAAAGAGGCTGGTGCTTGGCATCATTGTTTCTCTTCTGTGAACCATGGTTATCTCTAAAGAAACACATGCAGTCATCATTG
>CAEGAF010082978.1:0-27606 GCA_903067075.1 Micropoecilia bifurca | reverse complement strand
GTGTGTGTGTGTGTGTGTGTGTGTGTGTGTGTGTGTGTGTGTGTGTGTGTGTGTGTGTGTGTGTGTGTGTGTGTGTGAGAGCGTGCGTGTGTGTGTAGGTGTGTGTCTGTGCGCTGAAAATAAACTCAAATCATTCCCTTTTACAATTCTCCTTCAAAGAAGTGTCTAAAAACCCATAATAAAAAACAGTCATGTTTTTCAAAAGAAAGATGGCATGTAATTCAGAATTTTACTCAACCTCTAGGTGACCAACGACCTTGTGCATCTCTTCAGTGTTTTACAAAGAAATCTTATCAATACCAGTGAGGAATGATGATCAATAAGTCATTCTCCTTCAAGTCTCAAATTAAGCATTTGAGAAAAATGCTAAAAGAAAATTTTAATTTATTTATTTTTTGTTCTGAGTTAAGAATTTTGTGGAGAAAAAACTTGTATGCAATACTATGCTGTAGAATAATAAAACCCTTGTATATCTGCCATTACGTTTTTACTTGATTATGAGGTTGTAATTTATATAAATTCTTCCTGCCAGAGTGTATGTTCTTGATATATTGCAATTCACATTAGACTTATAAATATGAATCACTACTGTATGTTGTGAATATTAAGCCATTGGGACATTACAGGCAGTTTCTTACATCTTCTAAAAAAGAAGAGGAAGTGAATAACTTTGTTAAAATTTTTAACTGTACCGAGATTTATTTTTATTTATTTTTATTAAATAGAAAATCCGGTGAATATTCCTCTCGTCACTCTTGAATCTGAAATGGCTCCTCTCTAACTGAGTTTTAATGTTTTAGATTGTTAATGCTCAAACATCTGAATGATCTGACTGATGAAAAGTATTTGTATTTTAGACTTTATTCCCCATTCTGTCATCCGTAAGGCTCATCTCGCAAAGAACACAGTCACTTCCGCTATCCTCTCTTTTTTCTTGTGAAAGATGTTTTTATTCACACTTCAAAAACATTCAAAAGTCAAAACTCTGCAAATCTGAGCTAGAAAAAAAGCAATGAATTCAACCCGCAGAAAGCCCGACGCCAAACGAGAAAGGAAAATATCCCTGATTAAAAAACACGACGTGTTTTGCAACTTTAATTTGTTAACTGTCAGTCAGTGAGTTTTGTTTGCTATGAGCGAAACAGACTCCGGTAGAGGGAGAGGTCACACAGCAGCACATTAAGGAGACAAAGGGAGGGGAGATAACACTGTTGTGTGACAATTCATGCATGTGAATGTGACATCAATTAAGCTGATTTGTATTGTTTTTTGTCAACTCAAACAAACATGAAGAAGGGGTTTACCTGATAGTGTGGATGTGTCACTCCCTGCCAGACATTTGCATATATATATATGTGTGTGTGTGTGTGCGTGTGTGTGTCTGCGTGTTTGTGCACATATATGAACACACACACACAAACAAATATACATGTCTCTGCTTGTGTCTATATTTACAAGTCTCTGTGAAATCTACACTACACCTGATCACATAGCGAGTGTTAAACCCCTACCCTGCCTTGGCTGCCAACACGCAGCCCGATGCTTCTTTTGTATGACATTCTCTGGACCTCTTTGTTTGACCTTAGTACAGCTGTCTGCCTTGTAAACTATATGTCAGCTGTGCCGTTGCTCTTCCAAAGGGAGCCGGCTTGTTTCTTTGATACCAAGTTATATTGGATTTTTATGATGACACCAAATTTCACCATTTCAGCAGAAGAGCAGGTTGGGATAGAATTGAAATGCAGTCAGACTACTTATTAATATTAAATAAGAATGGTATTAATTAAAAATGATCTTGCAATAAAATAAGTCATTCAATTATGTCAGATTAAAAGAGCAAACGTAAGCAGCTGTCAGACTGTTTCCTGTATGTTAGGAGTCTTACATGGACTGTTGTGAGAAAATTAAACAGATTAAGTAGCATTATGTCTGTTAAGGACAGAGTAAGTCATTTTAAATTTGATAACATCTTGTCTTACCCCCTTAGACTTTATGGGTGTCAATGTTTAAACTTGAATCCTCAAAAAACTGCTTAGCTGATTAGACAATCGGTCGACATGTCCCCAGTTGGATCCACTTCAAGCATTCAGAAAGACGAGGGGAGTGAATCTTCATCGGTGCAGAGAAAGCGTCTGCATGTCATGGGATTAAGAGTGTCTCACTGCGGCATTGAAACAATGATTCAGCCCTTGCATGAATTTCATAACACTGATGCATTTTCTTGGTGTCTCTTAGTTGCAACAATCACACACTTAAAAAAAAACATCTGCCACTGAAATGCAAGGAAGATGAGGAATTTAAACTCCTTGCTGTGTTTCACATGTTTACTTTGATAAAATTACACTTGTGCAAGATTTTAAAAATATTTTTCCATGTAGAGTCGATATTGTTTACGAATGCATGAAACAGCTGACAGACATAAGTTCATTATTTATGTGTTAAGCAGTTATAAGCAATCATCACATATTTCCCCTAATGCTGAAGGAAATAAAAGCTTGCAGTGGCTCAGATGTCACCGTCATGCATTTCTTAACGTGCATAGTTAGGAATGAACATGCGTTAGTGTAATAAACAGCTACTTTAACAATTAAGATACAATGTTAAGATACAAAGAATCCATGTGAAACCAATGGATTCATGGATAGAACAAACTCCATAAAAATTTGCCTTTGTGAATCAACATGCAAATCAAAGCAGTCAAGGTACTGTGTTTTAGCCCTATTTTAAAAAAAAGTCTTCGCATGTGAGTGTGTGTAAATGTGTTAAAAATTGAAAGGGTTCAAGTTGACAAACTGCAGACACCAACACTACAAGAGTGAGAAAGCAAGAGTGGGAGCGTGAGATGAAGGGAGAAAGAGCAGAAAGGGTGTAGGAGAGGTGGAAGAGGGGTGAAGTGAAGGGGAGGTGTCTAAATCTGTGAGAAAACGTCTAATCCCTGGATTGCTGAAGCCTCAGAAATCCTGGAAATAGATTAGGAGCTTCGCTGGCCCAGCCGCCTTTAATAAGAAAGCCCGTTTGGCTCCAAAGTCATGGCACAGCACTTGCATAATGTGCAGAGCTGCCACTTCTTGTAATTATCGTTTCCCCTATTTGCAAAATGATTCAATAAACACTGATCCGCTGTGTTGCACGCATACTGACAAGCCCAGGATGGAACACGCAGAAGCCCTGGATCATGAGCGACACCGACTCTGGTACGGCCCTTAATCCAAATACAGGGGAAGGATGACAGGCAGACTAATCAAATGAGGACTGACTGTATCGATGGGACAATCTTTGTGCCGTTTCTCTCCAGTCAGACAGCCATTGAGCAGAGGATACCTCTGATATATTTAAAAAGATCTTCTTCCGATAGGAGAGATTTGTGACAAAACTCCAGACATTATCTGCTTTCACACATCAGAAAACTTTAGTTCTTTCTTCTTCTTTTCCCCTTTACCATCCACTGCTAACAGCGTTCTCTCGCATGTCCTTATAACAGGTTTGCATGGGGAAAGGGTAGATTTATGTCCATCTTTTTGATCCCAATGGGAAACATTTTTTGCATCTGGATGTGGGTGGTTTGGTAGTCTACCCTTTCAGTGGTAAATATGTTGTATTGTCACTATGCACTACTTTGAATTTTATGTGCAAGACCATCAGAACATAGCGCATAATTTTGGTGTCAGACTAAAGACTTTAACTAAAGACTTTAACTTCTCTTCTGAGATTCTTTATTATAATGCTATCACAGAGCAAGCACAAGCGTTTGATCTTGCCAGGACACGTCTGTCCACCAACTACTTGTACACAATAAACCGAGATCGCAAATCAAACGACAACTTTACCACCAGCAACAAAGGAAAAGGCTTGAGCTTTTTTACATGACTGCCTACTCACCTCATCATACTTTTCATTCTCATCCATTAACACTTCTGAAGCTCCGGACAACGAAGCATCACCTCCGTAATGGGCATGTCAAAAGTAGAACTACTTAAACTCTTTTTCTTGTAGATACAATTAACAACAAAAAAAAAGTCAATGAGAGGCAATCACTGACAATCTAAGGTTTAAAAAAAACTGCATTTCTGTCCAGTATAAATAATTACGTTCCTCCTGCTTTAGCTCTCCTGGCCATGTGCTGTCTTCCTCTTCTTTGCCAAAATGAGGGTAATGTGCTATGAAAGGTATCCCAGATTTCACACCTTCTGGGGCCCTTGGAGATAGAGCGACCAGATGTCCATATCACAGCACCCGTGTTCCTGGCTACCCCCAGCCAGAGAGAGCCACAGGCGGCCAGGGAGGAAGCTACAGACTGACGGGAGGAAAAGAGGCGAAAGACAAGGGAGCCAAAAGCATAAAAAACAATATCCAGGGTATAAACAAGATTCCTTTTATTTTATTTCTTGTGCATAAGTATGGAAATTCACATATACCCTCTATTACCTATACTGAAATATGTTTTAAGTTTAGTACCAGAATATCTAAACTCAGGCTCAAGTTTCAAATCACTTCTGGCATTATCCTGACTCTAAAATGGTCAGTGTGTAATATCTTTCCAGTTGTGGTCATGGAACTGCCCGTGAAGAGCCATACCAATCCAATAACAAAAGCTGGTGCTATACAACCACTATGTTGCACTACTACAATATTGTAATCCAACAACATCCAATCAGAGTGGCATGGTTTGAGCCAGTAAGGTCAAATATTTGTAGCCATAGGAAAATTCCCATAAAGGCTTTGGTCAACCATCACATGTATTCATATCACATCCACGAATGGATCCATTTTGTCCTTCCTGCCTTCCTTCTTCCTGCTGCATTTGTGATAAATATGTTCAAGTATTGCTTTCAATTGGATTTCCAAAATAGGATGAAATTTATCCAAAAAGAAATATACCAACGTGTAAACATTCAAACACTGTGTGGCTTTTTGATCATCCAGAGTCCATACAACTTAAAAACTTGTTGACCAGCAGGGAATAAAATGCTGGTAAACTTTGGTTTACTTGGATTGGAAGCAGAGTGACATGAAGTTGAGTGAGAGTGCAACAAGATTCTGTAGTATCAAAACCTCACGATGTTTCTCAAGGAAAACTCTAAGTGCAACTTTGTCTTTTGAAATTAGCTGATAGTATCAGGCCCCAAAAAGAAAAGCATAGTGCTTTAAGCTGGATAACAGCATTTATGTTCAAGAAAAGAAGCAAATGCCTTGTGGGACATTTTATGCTCGTTTCAGTGTTAGTTAAAAAAAAAAATAAAAAAATAAAATCTTCAACTCACTGTCACAAAGGCTGGCATTTTGGCCTCACCAAACCTCCAAGACTCTAATTTATTTTGACTTATTTACACATTTCTTTACCACAGGTGCTGCGTATTTGATTTACTAATCAACCTGTCTTCATTAGAACACTGAAATTCTATTTAAGTAGCCGCCGAGTAAAGTTTTGTCTAAACTTACGACAAATATGTATATTAGACAGGCGTACCCGCTTTGTTTAATAAGCCATGTGCTTGAATAAAGTGTTCAGAGAAGGAGAGTCGTCTTCTGAGCAGAAATAATCACTCATTGCTTTTTAAAACGTCAAGTGTTTGCGAGGGCCTTCTTGTCATTTAACTGGGTAATGAGGTCACTGGAGTTTTCACCTGAGATGAGCGGCACCATTTATTGATCGGGGATTGCTCATTGGACTATATATCAGTGAATGATTGACTGCATGCTAATCCCGCCCATGAGTGTGGTTCAGCAGCTTCATTTTACCCCTCACTGCGTTCTGGCAGTGATCATTTATGCTTCATTTCTGATGATGCTTTTTCTTGGGGAGGAGCAGAGGGAGCTGGAGGGAAACTATGAAGAAAACCCTATTTGCTGCACTTAAATTGTGGGGATTAAGCACAAGAGTAAGTGAGGGAGTTGGAAAAAGTCAGAAAGATGGAAAGAACGAGCGCAATACGATTTTAATCAGAGGAAATACAGAGCAATTAAGTGCAGCAATTTCTCCAGAAGTAACTTAAATTCAGTTCTTTTTCCCCCCAAAAAATCTCAGGCAAACCAAACACGAGAATGCAATGCCAACATCCCTAATTATATATGCTATTCATGTTCTCTCTCATCAATTTGCAACAAAAACAAGAGCTGATGAAGCTGTTTTGTGGACTAATTGCACAAGCAACAGTCTGCGCTGGAAGATGCTCCACGTCTCAGAAGTTTATGCAGTGTACTGAGAAATATAAATCAGAAAAAAAAGCATCGCAATGACTGGAATATACGTTGCATTGTTGCAGTTCAGCTTTTGTAGAATATTAATGTGGGTATAAGTATAAAGTGACTATGTTTCACCTGGGGTGCCTTTTTAATGGCCAGCAGTGGCAGCGGCTTGCCTTTTGCATTTGCGCTGATTGAGCTGGCTTTATTTTCATTCACCGCTTGCTCAGGCCAGACTGTTCATTCTAGTCACGCACTCACCCACAGCCAGATAAAGGAGGAGGCCATATTAAAAGGAGTGGTCAGTCTCAATGTCTGAAAAACTAAAATAAAAACTGTCTGGTGAGCGGGCGAAGAAAAGCCAGTTTCCGGAACTGTCTGTTTTCGTTTTTATTGATACGTCTCATTAAAGTTTTACACCACGGGCCAAGTCAGTTGTTTTTTCCACACAACTGCATTACTAAAGTCAATGTGATCATCAGACTTGCCTATCTACTCCTGCAGTGTGACGGGGCACCGGGTCCCAGGTCCTAACCCGAGACTGCCAAAGTCTTTAAGTGGCTTTGAGATGGGAGAAGTGATAGAAGCTAAGCCCTTAATAGCCATTTCTCTGTAATCTTTCCTATGAAAGGCTAAACTATGGGGGTATTGATTTGTTTGAAGAGGTGGGGGTAAAAACGGAGGAGCGAGTGAGAAAAGTACTCCATCAGGATGGGACATCTTGAAATGTGACAAAGCTGTTCGTCGGCTGAAGAGATAAGCTCAGATTGAGCCCATTTTATCCGATGAATTCCACACAGTTTGCTCTGAGAAAGCAAAACAAAGGCAAACTCATCAAACCCAAGTTGACAAGACACTAACAGTGGTGCTGTTTTGTTTCCTTCTGCTTTCTTTTCCTCTGTCCTTCTGAAATCCCGTGCTAGGAGGTGATCAGATCAAAAGCTTTTGGTATTTTTTTTTTCTTGCTTGCCTTGTTTGCTTTGCTATCTTTATTAACAGCAAATCCATTGTGGGAGAAACTGAAGAGAATTTAATTTTATTTTTAAAGAGGCTATTCAAGACATTATTTCCACTGGAGTACATGCTACAGACTCCAAATGATTGAAGATGTTTCTACCATGAATGTTAAATAAATGGGTGAGGGGTGGATGTATGTTACATGTTTCAATATATGGGCCATTATTAGATAATCTGGTCAGATTTTTAGAACCATGATCCTGAAAGTCATGGCCCACAACATTTTGCTTTCACTATCATATTTTCAAGTAAGACAGGAAGTGGTTTTCTGTTAGCCATGCTGCATTAACAGATGCAATAAAAAAAACTGGCCAGCAATGTTGGTTTTAAAACCACCGAAGAAGCCTCCACTACTTTTAAATAGTTTATCTGGCAGCATTTTGGCCATCTGGTAGGAAAAAATAACACTAAGAGTGACAGAGATGCTACAAATTATTTGTGAGATTGGATAACCATTAGCCAGTGACAACACTAAGGGGTGAATCTACTTCAGAGGTTCCATCAGATGTAGATTCATGGCTATTTTTCTCCTGGTTCCAAAAAGATTAGTGTGGAATGAAAAAATTTCAACCCAGAATCTTGTTGAAATTAAATAATTTCTCAAAGGAAAATAAAGGAACAAAAAAAAAATTTCATTTGCTTATTTTTTGGTCAAAGAGTGTTGTATACACACCTTTTTTGTTCCCCTCTCTCGTCTTCTTTTACCCCGGCACTCATTATCCATTATGCTGAGTTTATCTTCCACAAACAAGGTCCTTGACTTCTTGACCACCGGAGTTTACACATTACCGCACGCAAATACATGTGTAAGGGACACACACCGTCAGGAAGCGATTGTCTTCAAACTGCTGCCAGTTGGGGACTGGTTCAGTCAACAGGCTTCAATGAACACCAAAGACTTGAGTGATATGGGAATTACGACTAGTTGCTTATCTTTTCCAGCTCATTTAGCCACAGAAGTCTGGAACCCTGTACGCATAAAAATAGAATTGAAAGGAATATTCATAAGTGAAACTTATTTGAAGACGTTTGTAGCAGTTTGTTGCACCGAGAGATGCGGGGAAAAAAAGCTTGAATATTCAAAAGTAGATGTTCATTTTTCTTTTTTTTTTTTTTTTTATCATAATCCCAAGATGTACGTACAAATTGCATGAAAAGAAAGCCCAGAGCAGAACATGAACAGGAGGTTTGGGAGTTGTTCCCCTCATTTATTCACAGTCATGTGTTTGAGCTAGTGGGTGGTCAGGGGTTGAGTGTCCCTGTGGTAAAAGTCCACAGTGGCCTCAGTCCGTCTGAGTTATTGGCTAACAGACTGTTTGGCCTCGGAGAACTAACCTCTCGCAGACGTCACTGGTGCTGCACTTGTGCAAATATTGTAGTGGAGTGATGAACCCACCAGCATACAGTATGGAGGAAGAGGAGGAGTACCAGCCAATTACACAATCACACAGCGCTGGGCATGAAATGGAAGAAAATCACTCATGGTTCCCACCTACTTTGAACTGCAAAATCTCCCTGCGCACTGGAACCTGCAACTCAGACACGTAAGCACAGAAAAATCGATGGTGATCACAGGGCCAGCTGTTTTCTGCAGGGCTCTTGCTCAATTGTGATGCAGAGCGGGAGGTAATTTATGACAGGCCAGGGCTTCCCACTCCCACACCTCACAAGACGTCTGATAAATTTCACCTTCCGCGCTTTTTCTCTCCCCCTCCCTCCCATCTCAACGCTCCTCATGCGACTTTTCTCCAGTCACTCGAAGGGTTCAAGGTGATGAGTCTGGCACCTTGCAGAAGGGGTCTTTATGCAAACTAGATCAGCGATTCTACCACATGTCTCTCCAGCCACACATCTTGCGCTCATTTGCAAATCTGCACATTACAAGCGAGAGGGGAATGATGTCTGAACCTGACCAGAGCTGGTGGTGCTTCAGATGGAACACAAGAAAAGAAAATAATTGTCACATCCTTCCTTACCATGTTTTTAAAGAGGCTGCATTATGTATTTCCCAGGCACACTGCACAGTCAAGTGACTATGTTATCAGTTAAAAATGCTCTGAACCTCAAATATGACTTCAAAGAAATTTGACTTTGTAATTTCACCTTGAAATTAGGCATCTGTCTCTTTAAAACTCCTGCTCTTTCTGTAAGTCTACCTACAGGAAGTTATCACAACATTGTTGTTCTTCTAATAACCCTTCAACAAGTTTGTTTTTGTTTACCTGCATTTCACAGAGAAGAATCTCATGTAATGAGCTCAGCTAATACACAGTTTCACCAGGTATTTGCTAATTGCTGCTAGCTAGTCTGAAGGAGTTGAGTGGAGGCAGGGGTGCTATGTGGGGCAGAAGTTCTTAATCTTAGAAACTGCAGCTCTGAGGAGGAACTGTGCCTCACAGGCAGAACTTCGTCGATGAATGTTGCAAAGCTGAATGATTGTTACAGGAGATTGAGAGTCACTTTCACTCCAGATATGCTTTTGATGAGGGGAATAACATTATAAAATAATGTAAAGCTCCAAAAAGTATTTTATTTTACAAAATAATGCACCTTTAAAAGAAGATTAGATATTTTTTTTTAGCTCAGCAGCACTCACTGGATTGACCAATACAATGGAAAAGTCCAACTAACTCAATAAAATCCGATTAGATTCTCATCTCACGTCAGTCCTCTGCCTGGGCTTTCTACCACTGAGCTGGATTTCTCTGGTAGTTTTGACCGGGCCAACCAGAAAACAGATGGAGACATGAACAAAATATTTTCTGTGTTGCTTTCAAATTATAGTCTGCCATGGCTGTAGTGTGGAAATGACAGCAGATGGAGTAAACAAAGCCGTTCAGAGTTTCCCACGCCTCCAAATGTTGAATTAACATAAACAGCCATTTCATTTGGCTCGTCAAACATTTGCAACTGGGTAAAATTTTTACTTTAATCCATGTCTCCAGGAGGTAATTGATTCTCAATAACAAAGTTTGGTAAAAAAAAAAAAAAAAAAAAATTCAAATCAATTCAAATCTACCTGGTATATGATCAAGTCTGACAATGCGGATTAAAGAAAATTCAAAATATCAAAACTTGTCTAATCATTCTACCTTGAAAAACATTTAAAATATACATCAAAGTTGGTGTATGCAAACTTCTGATTGTAACTCCATCTGTATTTGTTTGTCCTGATTACCCATATTTCTTTAAGAATACATATTTTACAAAGAATTATATAATTCTAGCAAAATTTGAGTGTGACGCATAAAACTAAATTATTAAGCATTTTTACTGGGCATGTAAAACAGATTCAAATGTATTCATCTTAATGTAACAAAAAGGAAAATTTTCTTCACTTTGCCTGATGACTGATGTTTTTGTATTTTGTTATTGTGAACCAGAATGTCAATGGGCCTTTGTGTTTTTACCCCTACAAAGGAAAGGCTCTGTAACACAAATACGGGGCCTTGAGGTGCACGCGTGAAAATGTCACCATGTGGTGAAAACATCACAACAGCCATGGGTCGGGTTAAAGCATTCATTCAGGCTGCCTCCGTCGAAACACGTACACAAACACACACAATAAACAACCTGGGAATGACCCACAGTTTTCATAGCACTGTGGCATAAAGCACAAACACTTGGTTGGGGGGGGGGCTTTTATTTTTTTTTCTTTACGCACTTGTGACACACATACGGGCAACAAACTGGGTGATTTGACATTTTGCTGATTGTCCGTATTGGCGCACCCTAGGCAGCAGCTCCACCTGTGGCGATGACTCTGTTTTGGGTCCTGACTTGTCACAGCACGCGAGAGGCGTCAGGTGAAGCGCCCCGGGCAAAAACTGGCCCTGTTTAGCCCTGCAGTGTGCCCGTTTGTAATTGGCCAAAACACCCGGCGGCCCGTGGCCATTTGTCAGTTTGAATAATTGATACAGGGAAAGGGCCACACAAGCAAACAGGCCAGCTCTGGGCTGCAGCTCGTGTTTCCAAGGTTGAAGGAAATTCCCTGTTTTCACTTAGATTCGACTGTTTTAAAACGCATCCCGTTTAATTTAGATTAACATCTAAGAAAAAAAAAACAGACTTGCGAACCATTAGTCGGACTAATCAATTATGAGATGTTAAAAATGAGTGAAGATACAAGCAGACGGAGATTAAACCGGGGAGATAACCAATCAAATTAACTGCTTCATGTTAGGGAGGAGAAGATGAGATTCTTTTCTGCTGCTTTCTTGATAATGCAGGCTTCCTTTATGAGCCGCTCACTTTTCATGCTGTCACTGCTCAAAAAAAAACATAAGGATTTTTTTTTAAAAAAAAAAAGGAAAATCAAAACCTGTGCTACTAGTTAAAGCATAATCAGCCAGAGCAAACTGCTTCACTTTTGATTTCAGACAAAACATAATTTTGTTTTATGCAGAGAAGTGATAGTTTTGATGAGTGCCTTTTGTTTCTCTCACATTTCTTTCATTTCTTATTTCCCTTCCCATGTTCTAATTAACTCCCCTTTGTTTCAGCATGTTTTCCAAATGAGCGTTGCGATTCCCTATCTCCCGGTGTTATTTTTGTCCCTAATAAATGAAGGTTGAGTGTACATCGTCTTGTAATTAGTGGAAGAAACAATGCAGGAAATCAGCATTTTTTTCTTTTTTTTTTCTACTTTTTGAGCTTGTTTTGGTGAGGCTCAAAGACTGGAGAGAAACACAGGGAGGGACATACAGAGAAACAGAGAGGAAGCACAGCCAGAACCCCATGTAGAGAGAACATAAGCTACGTTGCAGGACTGCAGAATCTGCTGGCCGGCTTCTAATACCAGATTAGTGATGGCAAATCCTTTTATTGTTTTATTTTTTTGCAAGCCATGGCATCAGGACCATCATTCATCCAGTTTCATACATTTGTAAATAAGTTAGGAGATAAACTACACAGTGAGAAGATCTACTAAAATCTAAAAAAGTAAAGTCACTTTTTCTTTTTCTCAAGCTACTGTCAATTTTTGTCTCATTTTGACAATCCAAATATGTGTTGGATTGGCGGCAACATGAAAAAATGAAGGACATATTGTGAACCAATAGTTCAATCGCAGCAATTTAAATATTTGTATATATATGGGGATTGTATGGGGGGAGGCTGTGAAGTGAACAGTGTCTGTGTCTGTAAAGTCACCATCTTGTTTTATTATATATTTTTACCATACTAACGAGCACCTGACCAAATTGAATTGAAAGTTTATTGCTTTATTAACGGTCTATGAGTGCAGTCAAGTAGTCAAATAATAATGAGCAGAAGCAATTAGTAAATAGTTAATGCGTTACTATTGCTGAAGCTATTATATAGCATTCAGCATGCTGAGGTGAGTCATGCTCTATCATTCCAGATGGTTTCTGCATAACATAAGATTAAAAAATGTTAGTATCGGTTTCCCGCTGCACTCCATGCCACTGCATGAATATGTCTTTAACTCCAATATGGATTTTATTTATTAACTGAACTGTAAAAAAACGTTTTTCACAATCACAAACTCTCTTTTGCCATGTCCAATAAAATATGTAGCACCTGGAGATCAATTTAGCTATGATACAGTATCAAAAAGACGGGAATGGAGTGATTTTACTTAAAACTGCATTTAAAAATCTTTGGGTTAAAAAAAATCCATTGGATTGTAGTTTGTTACATTTTGATGAGAAGTCCAACAAATCCAAAAGTTACCAAATAAAGAAGAAAAGTAAAACTTCAAACAAAGGTAATATCACCATCAGTCTTTAAAAAATTCTGGTAAAAGACTTAAATTAAAAGTATCTTCTTATAAAAGACTTTACAGACTTTATAGGCTTTTAACGAAAGTCTATAAAGTCTATAATTAAACCAGAAGGCTGGTGTTATCATTTCGGAGTATTTTATGAATACTTAGAAATAAAGAAGAAAATATTTCTTAGAAAAGAGAGATGGGTATTCTTGAACGGTTTCCATGTAATGCTCTCCTTCAGAAAAGTAAGTTTATGTTATCATTTTGAATTTGATTCCGAATTGTATTTTACACAAATGCAATGATTATGAATGCTAAATTCAGTTCTCCAAAGGCATCCGACTTAGTTTGTGAGAGGAAACTCACAAACTCCTCTATCTCTTGTTGATTAAACAACTTTTTATTCATTTCCTGCACTTAGTCCTCTTTTGTAGGATTCTAGCTGAATACTAAATGCTGACCTGGCAGTACTTTCCCCAGCTTACCTGAAAAATGTTCTCCAAAGATATCTTTTGTCCACAGTTCTCTTCAACTAATAGTTTTGGACTTTTACTGGGCCATCTAAAAAAAAGAACATTATTTTGTTAAGGCCATTTTTTTTTTTTTGAGGATGTATAGGAAGACTCACAGTAAAAGCTGAAATTGAAAACTCTTCTTCAACTTCTGAGCACGATTTCAGAGACCATACATAACATGTCACACTTGACAAACTTAAACTGCTGTACAACTTGTTGCTGCAACAGAATCACAGCCAGTCCTATCGACATATCAGTTCATTAATAAGTGGGTGATAGGACATGGAAGTTAACGCACCCTGGACGCTTCAGAAAATGAAAAATGGACGTGCTAGAATCGCTTACGGTCAGGACTGGGGATGAAAAAAAGAAAAATATGTCAATACCAGCTGCAATCACACTCAACAATTTTCTTCTAAAGATTTTAGACACTGATTAAGTTTAAAATCAAACAAAATCAGAATCAAGACCTTTTTCAAAATAGGACAACCACTCAGGCACGAGGTTGTAAGGAAATCCACAAACCGCAACAAAAACTCCGTGGACTCCACCTCGCCGGTGTTGGCTGAGGTAGCATGAGGATGTTTGTGTGTTCATGCAGTGGTTGACGGGAAGCACCACATGTCCCCGAGCACATGGATCGAACCGCAGCTCAGCCAAGGCGTACTGAGGAACTCTCTGCTGTCGCTGTTTTGTTTGTATGTCTCGGTTTGCTTGATGCACGTGCGCATTAGCATCTGAAGCACATTTGCAATTCACAGCAGCTTCCCTGCACATTGTCCCAATCTCTGCCTACTTATACTGCCATGTTTCTTTTTTCTTTTTTTTTTTTGCTTTGTTTTCCTCTGTGTATTGTTTTGGCCTGCAGCTATTGTATCTCTTTAGATTGACTGGTGGCTTGGCTTTACCTTTTGGCTCCGGGATAGGGAATCGGCTGGCGGAGAAGGGAGAAGATAACAGAGACAGACAAGGTCTTGATCACACACACAAGCATATATACATCCTATATAATAACACGCTACTAAATAATTCTTATGCTTTTTAACAAAATAAACTGGTTAATTTCTCTTTTCATCTCTCTCTCTTACATTTTCCTGCTTTATGTTTTTGCAGACATTCTCTGACACTTCTCCCCCTCTCCCCCCATAGATACAACTTTCCTTTTCCCACTTTTCTCCCTTCCTTCTCTATGTCTCTTTTCATTTCTTCCCTCTCATGTTTAGCAGAGAGGAGGAGTGCCAGTGATTAGAAGGCGTTAGAAAGAATGGACGTGCTGTTCTTATAAACTGCTTTGTGCTGTCAACACCAGCTTTGGTGGAATGGAATCAGATAAAAAAAAAAAAAAAAAAAAAATCAGCGAGTGGGTGTGTGCGCGCGCGCAATGAGAAGGGTCAATTAGAACCGCAGTCGGCCAGCTCCAGCGAGACACATGACTCTTGCCCACTACTGTAAAGTCGGATTTGCCCTTCAGCTGAACTTTGGCTCACTTGAGCACAGCACAGAGAAACCAGACAGAGATGAGAGGTGTGGAAAGAGAAAAAAAAAAAAGGCAGCAAAAAGACTGACTCACAGTGGTGGAATTAATACCCCGATCGCCCCCAGAAAACGCAAAGTTTTCTTTCAGCATAATGACCAATTCATATAACCATATAAGCATATAACCAATTCAAGATATGGTGCAACTGACACAAAATCTATCTTCTTTTCATAAAACCTGTGAGAGAGCATAGCGGAGGACACAGATCTCCGGACAATCTGGGAGATTTAGCAAAAAGGAAAGAGTCAAAAAATTACTCTCTCTGTATCTCCGACCTTTTGAAATATTACAGAAGTCTAAGATGTCCTATTTTTAGTCACCCTCCCATCCCCACTTGGAATTAGTGTTCTCAAAACTTTCCCCGTGACATTATGCTGCTGCGGTGCAGCGCATTTACTTTACATCTTTTCTTCTCACATCTTCGCCACAGGAGTGAATAAGTGGTGGGCGCTGTGTGTGGATAGTGTAAATTACTTCCTTTTCAACTTCATGCAGGCCCCACGCGTCTGTCTGCAAAGTGGGCCCGGCTCGCTCTTCCCTCCTTCAGCTGAATTAGCAGGACAAAAAGCGAGAGCACAGCTCCCGTTAGCTACATATTCTCATTTGCAGTGGCCATGCATCATCTACTCAGAGAAATCAGCGCAAGCCATCAGAATATTAAGGAGGCTGACATTTACTTGGAAGGTAGTTGTGTGTGTGTTTGTGTCTTTAGTGTCTACTTGATCACAGTGTTCACCACTTTTCACTTTGGCTCCCTCTCTCTCTCTTTTCCGCTTCCCTCTAACACACAAACAGTACCGACACGCCTATTAGCGGTGCATTTTAAGCTGCCAGTGTTTGCGAGCGTTAGATTTGCAGTGACAGCGAGAGATGGAGGGAAGGAGAAAAAGAGGAAAAACTTAAAGAAACTGACAGTAAAAGTGAGTGGCTATTCTCTCATGCTGACTGAGCGGAGTGTCAAAACAGGAGTGAAGTGTAGCAGTGCCATGAAAGATTGAATGCTCTCGCGTTCCACATAGCGTGTGCAGACAGACGGGAGCAGAAGGAAGGAGAGGGGAGTCACAGAGATAATGTAGTTTGAGAAAACACGGAGGGACTAGAGGAAAAGCTTCATGCAACAATGAACACTAAAGGTAATATAGAGAAGTTATGAGTCTTAGTTTGGCATCTCCTGCTAAAGCCTTGCCATCACAGTCAGCGGCGCGGCCATTTCCGGACACTCTCCCACTTGCTGCTGCCCAATAAACTGGCAATTCTATAAAAATAATCTTAAAAATGGATCATCACGGTTATGGGCTCTCGTAAGCCGAGGATTTAATGAATAGCTGAAAATGTGAATTGCAAATCTAATGTCCATAGTACTTCACCTTTTCTTCAGTGCCGAATACTTGAGTGTCTTGCAAAAGTAGCCTTATCATTTCAGCTTATTTACGTCCTGTTGTATTAGAGAACCACATTTCAATGTATTTTAAGGGGATATTATGTGACAGGCCTTTAATCTAAAAAGGCAAAGATGATACTTTGCGAGTGGATATAGGATCCCCTATAGAGGCCTTTATTACAGTAGATCAAAGGAAGCCTCTGACTGAAGACTGTTGTTTAACAGTTCGATGAAGAAGATGCTAAAGGTTGTTTGTAATTTTCTTGATTTAAGGAAAATTCCCTTTTTTGCATCATCATCTCCAGCAGTTCCACCGCAGTCGTCCCCAGAACACAAAAGGCCTCCTTTATCAGGTTGGTTAGCCTTTTTAAGCCTCTGATGCTGCTACCCCAACAGATGACGGCAAAAGAGATTACACTCTCCACAACAGACTTATAGAAGATCTGCAGCATCTTGCCGCAAACACTGAAAGATCCAAGCGTCCTCAAGAAGTACAGTATGCTCTGTCCCTTATTGTAGAACGGCTTCATTGTTGCGTCTCCAGTCCAGCCCGTTGTCACTGAGGTATTCACAGGTTTCAACCACCTCCACTTCTCCTGTTGTAGAAATAGTGTTTGATCTAACCTCGTTTCTTGTGAACTCTACTATCGTGTCCTTTCTTTGTGCCGTTTCATCACGTAACATTCCTAAATAAATCGGAGTGAGGAAAGAACTGAGGTGATTTGAATACTTTTGCAGTACTCTCAGCTCTCACTGGCATCAGTAGTAGGGAAACCCTGTTAGGCTCTCTCTTTCTCTGTCGCTGCACGTGAACATGGATGCACAGTGAGGAAACCAGACTGACCTCATTCGGAGGGCTTAAGGGGGGTTGGGTGTGTGAGGGCTACACTAAAGGGTCTCTCACTCTATCTGGCAGATTGTCAAAAAAAAAAGTGGGGGGTCAGTTTAAGTGAGAATCATGCCCTAGTTTGGCTTGACCTGTTGGGAATCAAGTGGTCTTTTGACAAGACTTTTAATGGATAAGAGTGCTCTGTGTGGATCGGGACCTCTGCCCCGCACAGAAGCAGCTTTCTGAACCTTTAGCATGGTGCACATTGAAGAAAATTCCTGTTATTATTCTGAAATTGGATTCTTGAGGTTTGCGATAAGACCTGCGGCTGAACCTTGGGGAACTTTATATATTCCTTATCTCAGTTTTTTTCCCCTCCACCCAATACTCCAAAAGAACTCTGGACCTCTCACTTTTGTGATATCAAAAACGTTAACAAGCCTTTATATTGTGTTACCTTTGCCACAAATTTTCTCCCCTCTTTCCTCCCGTCCCTCCTTTCTTTCCCTTCTACTTTTGTGTGTTTTTCATGACGCAAAAGTGTTGCAAACATACAAGCCGACACGCCCGCCCATAACTACTCCAGGACACACAAGTGCACTCAGAGAGCATACGGCCATAAATCATTTAAAACGCCAGTCCTCTTTGAGAAATGCTTTGGATAAAAACAGCCCACCTGAGTCCAGCGGCATATAGATCAATCATGTATCACAAGAAAGTCGAGAGAAGCGCGGGATAACACAAAGGGAAGAAAGAAGCGAGCGCAGCTGTCTGTGCACACAATGCATTATGCATCGGACGTGCAATCTAGTGTACAATTAGCAGTGCTTACACGTAAAGAGCGCATGCACTCAGCCATGTCCGTAGTGTTGAGGCCCGCGAGTCTCGTTTCTCTCTTCCTACTACGACGTCTTGCTTTTTTTCTGCGTCTTGTCAGAGTGAAGAAGGCAGTGAGGATAAGATAAGGCCAGGCTATCACCTCGTTTTGCCCTCCATTTAAAGGGAGCAATGTGGCAGTATGTAGAGAAGTAAAGGGGGTTGGGAGCTATCATAAAGCAAGCTCATCTTAGGTTAGTGAAGGGCACACAGCAACAACAAGACGTAATCCCTCTTCCCCAAGCCGAGGGTCATAAAGATAAAAATGAGAGAAGACGGAAAAGACAGAGAAAGACAGTTACAAATACTGACCAGGTAAGAGAATTATCTCTTTCTGTGAACACGCTGGTTTGGCCTTTCTTTCACATTTTACTTTTAGCACAAGCTGCGATTTACTTTATTGAAGTTTTATGTGAGAGGCTAAAACAAAGAAGTGCAAAACTGTAACCTGGAAGCAAAATATTACACGAGTCATTTTTAATGTATTACACCTAAATAAAATCCAGCTAAACCTTGAAGTCGGACAAACGTTCCACATTCACCCCTGAAACACTGTGTTGGCAGCACATGCTGTGGGTCTGCTGTTCATCAGCCAGGACAGTAAACAAAACCCTAAGATAGTTGTGGTTTTTTTAATATATTTGTTGCCATATTTGTCAGGTTGGTTTAAAAAATAAAATAAATGTTTTTTTTTTGGGTTTTTTTTTTTTTTTTTTTTTTTTTTTTTCAAATCTTGCCAGAAAATATAGATTTTTGCATCTAAGGCTGATTCCGTTTTGTTCACAACATGTGTGCCTTCTCTCTTGTATGGTCTGTGGTACAATGCAAACATGAGTTTGTAGGCCTTTCTTCAGTGTACTCGTCCACACAGTCCAGTTTCTTAGACACACGACAAAGAGTTTGTCATTTTAAAAAAAAGCACACAGGTGGAATCTACTAATTTGCTGACTTTCAAAGGGAATCGATTGCATTGCATTTTGTTTTGGGGGTATCAGAATAAAAAGGGCTGCTGTACAAAATTGCATGCCACACTATTTAAATTTTAATTTGTGAAAACATATTCCAATTCTATCATATTAAACTCAAACAAAAGATACTGAAATCTGTGGCCTATAGACAAGATTATAGTCTCTTCTCCTCTGTGTAGCAGAGCTACATGTAGCCTTACTCCCTGATGGATGTATAGAGGACCAGCTTTAATCCTAGGCTAACAGGCACTTCTCTGGTCCTTGATTGCTGCACAGTGAAGAGAAACAGCCCAAGGGGCCAAAAATCTTCTACCTTTGAAGGCAAAGGACCCTGAGAAGAATTTCTACTGGGGTTATACGACTTCATCTGTGTATACGCGAGGCCAGGTGAAGCAAAAGGTTTGATTTCATTGTTACCATTTCAGGGGATATGTTCACACTAAACTCTTAGCCATTATTAACTATCTTGCGGTGTAATAAAACAGCTAAGTCACAAACGTATGCATCTGTTGTCGTGTAACGTCCCTTTAGAAATTATTTAAATACCAGCGTGTAAAATGTGAGGACTTTTTTTAAAAATACATTTTATGAAGTGCAAGGTTTGCACAAGCGTTTCTCACCTCCGATCCTCAGGGACCACCGCCCTGCATAGTTTAGATGCGTCTCTGTAGATCACCTGATTCAAATGATTGCATGACCTCATCAAGTGCTGCAGAAGTTAGTTAATCACCCACTTATTCAGGTCAGGTGTATGACAAAGGGGAGACGCCTAAAACATGCAGGACAGTCGTCCCTAAGGACCGGAGCTGAGCAACGCTGGTTTAGACAGACCCATCGGCAGACCTCAGAATCTCTGACAGAACTTGGAGCATTTAGCTTGTACTGTTCTGTCTTGATTACTTATTTACAGACCTTCCACTGAAAGAAAACGACACACAAACCCAAGTCTGTGAATTATGCACAAAATGCCAAGTTTTATTTCGTGATGAGAACCGTCCAAACATTTTTTTTGTTGGCCTTTTCTTAAAAGCTCGTATTGATGTCAAAAAGTCAGTGTGTCAAGAAAATCACTTTTTTTCCCAGGAAATGATAAACAGTAGAAATGTGAAGTTGTTTACATTCACAGTCAACAAAGCAGAGAAGTCACTGGATAAGGAGTAGCCATAGTTCCCTTGTAGGTGAGTGAATGAGTGAACTTCTAAAGGCAACTGTTTGCACTGTATTTTATTTTTTGGGGTATCAGATTCAAAGGGGCTGTCTATACTGGCACACCACACAGAAAAGTATAGAATGTTTGACTCATTTTCCTCTCTTTACGCTCTACTACCCATTAACTGCCGCCTTGACAGTTGCTGCTCTTCCTGGGATCCACATCATAAAAAACATTCCAGTTGCACACACTTAATGTAACATTAGTAATGTAGCATATTGATTCATAAAAGCACAATTTCAACACTTTATATGATCTAAAGAAAACAAGGCTCTTTTAAAAGCTCTAGTGTTTGTTGCGTTTAGAACCGTGTAGTTCCACCAACATAAAACATTCAGTTCAGGCCCAACCGAAGACTTTTGGGTATCTATGTGAAAAAACCTGTACATAGTTAAACACTAACAATCATCTCAAGTAGAGCTGCCTCTGTCTGCTAGAGAGATGCATCTTAAGATAACCCAGTCTGGCTGCGGGGAGACCCTGCAGCTTTAGTGCAAATATTTATGACCACCCTCAGTTGCTTGAAGTGTGTCCCTTCTGACACATGCGCATGGTCATTAACATGCTGGACAGACGGCAACAGGTTAGGGCTGTGGATCAGCGCAGAGCTATAGCTCATGTAAACATTTAGACGGGAAAGAGATGTTTTCACCAAAGGCTTCATTTAGAGGTGCTGCTTGCCTCAGGCTAAGATTTTATGTCATTATTCAAGGTGTGTGTAATGCAGTCATTGTTTCGAGGTGTGCAAAATTTCACAAAAAAAAAACAAGGCTGTCTGACAGAATGCGCGATTTGCCTACACCGCTTCATCTAGATTGGTTAATTAAAATATGATTAAGGTGAGTATGAAAATGTATATCCTAAATCTTAATGAGCAAAAAATAAATCACCCAAACGCCTAATTATATAAATGTGCCAATCTCCAGGGAGCAAATAAGTCATTTTAATAAGGGGGCCCATTTTGGTGGCAGAGATGCTCGTGTCATTAAAGGTGACAGTGCCAGCTTGTGCTGGCATCTTGCTTCAGTGTCTCTGGGGAAACACATGTGGGTCTGCAGCGATGGTATGCATCAGTGCCAGCATGTAAACCAGCCTCTACCCAAAAATATGCTCACCTGAATGTGCTCCCAAGCAAACAGCCAACGCAGCCACCGGGAAAACCTCATCAACAACCATTTCCAACTCGCTGAGGAAAGCAAAGCACGATCTGGCGAAGTATCTGTCCTCTTATGAGTTTTGAGACTTTTAACATTGTGTACAATTTTGGAAAATTGCTTTCACTCAACCACTATTTGCTTGGATGGTTGTCAAGCATTAATTTGATATTAGACAAGCTTTAACCAGGCTGCTCCAAAGCATTCATTCCAAAGCGGAGCAGAATCTACGCTTTCTGATTGGCTACCTGTCACATTCAGCATTAAGCTCCCAATCAGGGAAAACCCCTGATTTAGATCAGAGTGGCCACGACTATCCACCTTAAACACACCATACAGGACAGGATGATCGGTTACAAATCACCAGCGACAATCTTAGTTCGGGCATAAGGGGAAAATAGGGGCAAAAAATTATTTATTTGAATGTGCCCATCTTCTCTATTTAAATCTATTGATTAGGGGCAATGTGCTAATCAGACTTCATAATCTGCACTCTTTTGGTTGAATGCATTTATTTCCACTTTGGTTTTTTGTTTAGTTCAAGTACGTTTTTTGTTAATGGAGACTGAGAATCCATTTAATTTTGGTTTTTGATCTATGGCAGGAAATCACATGCATCAAGTCATTTCCATTAAATCAGTGTCAAAAAGTCTTAAAACAATATTTTCATTTATTGCAATAATTTTTTAGACAATTAATCGTCCAGCAAAATTTGTTATCGTGACAGGCCTTACTGTATTGTGATTAATCATAATTAAATAAGGGGGATAATATATTTTCAATTAAGTCCAACTTGCTTTAAAAGTTTTTGACTCTTGACAATTATTCAAATGTTACTTCTACTAGGTGCACATATGACTTTTTTCTGATGCTGCGGAACGTTTTAGTGTGACCAAGAAGTAAAAACAGAAAGCACTGTTACACGATACTGTGTGCTTATTAACTAACCTACTTGCAGTCCATGTTGTCCTTGTGAAAAAGGAAAGCGACTGTAACTTCTCTATGCACACTGTGTACAGTGTTCCAGATCATCCATCTCTGATGCCTACGAAGCTACCTTGCCCGAGGGTGGAGCTATACACCACCTTCCTATAGGGAACAGGGGCACTGACACTTGAAGTCACCTTTTCCAGTCCTGATTCCAGTTCTACACTTTTCTCTCTTTTTTAAAAGCTTCCTTTGCTTCTTCATGCTACTACAAAATAATCAGCAAAAGAGGCTTATGGGTGGCAAGAGTGGCTTTTTTTCTCCACGCTCCCCTTCCATTTCCTTTAAAGTTACGGTCCCCAAAAATGCGCTTTAATGGGAAACTGAGGACAAGCTAAATGGGGACTTTATCTGGCGATCAGTTTGGCAGTGAGAACTACTGCCAAGACGGCTTTGAAATCTCCTTAAGGTAACTCTTCGGTGGGTAGAGGAAGAGGAAGAGAGGAAGGGGGTCGAAAGTAGAAGAAAAAACGGAGAGGAAGATAAGACCGGTTTATGGGATAGAGAAAGTGGATGTAGAGAAAGACATTGGTGGTGATAGGAGACAAGGGTGGCTGGAAATGATTGCACGAGCTGAGCATATGGGAAGAGAGAGCGAGGGAGAGAGGTGGTGTAGATATGATCGGTCAGTGAGGACTAGAACAGGTCAGCGTTGGATTAACCTGCATAAGGATTAGACAGCACTGTGTGGGGAGCCTCACGCCTACAGCAGCTGTTGCCCGGAGTGTTGGTCACTTTTCATTGCTGGGGGGTTTGTGTATTCACTTCAGTCAACAGATGAAATAAACTCCTGGGAATTCAGGATCTGGAACGAGAAGGCTGACTTGCAGTGGAGTCGCAAGTACGTCATTTTAAAGTAACAGCACAAACAATGTCAATGAAAGCTAATTGGTGTCGAGATCTGAAGCGTCTGTCAATCTGCACAGCAATATGTCACCCGGTGTTTGGAGACTACACAAACACCTCAGTCCTCTCCTGACAGAAACAATATAGAAAACAGTTTTTGAGAAAGAGGCATGCAAGAGCTGCAGTTCTTGAAGAAGTTAACCTTTATAGAGGATTCAAACCCAGGATCTTCTTGCTCCAAGGCAAAAGTGCTCACAATTTGCAGCCGATGAGTCACACCGAAAGGCAAATTAAACTAAGGCATTATGACAACTCAAAGTCCCTCAATGGCCATTCTGCTTTGCAAATCTGTTTATAACTAGATGTTTTCATCTCCTATAGCAATATTTTTTTAATAGAATGTTTTGTTTCTGAAGGTCACATCAGGTTCATCCCCGTCTAATCTTTCAGAACCTACACCGTGGTCCAAACCCTAACTTCAGGAACAGCCGGTTTAAAGCTGTGGTTCACACGCTGACAGATAGCACCCAGCAAGAACCGTCTGCGATCAACAAGCAGCATCTTGCACAGCACAAAAAGTGAACCGCAAAGCAACATCAAAGCGTCACCCAAAAGGCAGAGAATATCAAGATGATGGATCATAATTTAGATGTGAACTTCTGCAATGCCAAGAGGAAAATAAGTTGCTCGAGTATTAGGAGAAGTCTCATAAGGTAATGTGTACACACAATTTTTTTTTAGAAAATATGCATCAAAAATAGGACACAACTAAAGTAGGTCTGTGGAGGAAAAAAATTGCCTGGTTTCTGAACCTTACATATAATACTTTTCAATGAATATTATGTTGTTTAAGCATGTAAACAAAGACAAATAGAGGCGGCTGATAAATTAACACTTTCACTAATTTTTACAAATGTAACATAACTGGGGGGTTGATACTAGCATAGCACCTAGATAAGTTAGCTTTCAAATCTGCATTTTCTTTTAAATATTGTAGATATGTCCTACAGACAAATTTAAGTGAATAGTTCCACAAAAAATACACAAAAAGGTGAATTCAGTAATACTTCTGCACTAACAAGCAGAGGTCCACTATTGCACTTCCTGAGGACTTTCTATTGATACCCAATGGTTGTGGTTAGCTGGAGATAGGCACCAGCAACCCTCCCGACCCCGTTAAGGGACAAGGGTGTCAAGAAAATGGATGGATGGATGGATGGATGGATGGATGGGTTGTGGTCTCAATCCCAGTTTTGGACACTTTGGGTCCCAGGTTTGCACTGACAGCCATAGGAGTTTGTCATGTAATCGGTGGATTGCAGATTCAAATCCCTGATCCAGCTGTCTAAGTCGAGGTGTCCTTGGGCAAGACACTTCACTCTCCTTGCCTGCTGGTGGTGGTCAGAAGTGCCGATGGCATGATATGGCTGTCTCGCCTCTGTCAGAACTGCCACAGGGCAGCTGCGACTACAATGCAGTAGCTTGCCACCATCCTCAAATAATCAGCATCAGTAAATCATAGAGAAACCTTGGTTGTCAAGCAGGTGCCACATATTCTGTGGGGGCATATAACACAAAATATGCAATGCCATAAAATCCCCAAAATAAAATACTTTACATGACTCTTATTTTGGAAAACTGTATTAAAAAAAAAAAGTTTTGGATCTAAAAGCTTGAGACCAATTATTTATTTATTTTTTTGATAAATTATGCATCTAACTCGTTAAAATCACCTGCTCACCTTGCTATAAAGTCAGTCTGAAGTGACTAGATGCACTACTTTGCATTTGACTTTAACCCTCTGTCAAGATTTATGTTCCCAAATATGCATAAACATGCAACCAAATGTCATCCTTCACACGTAGAAGAGCGCAAACAGTTTAGCTAAAGTCCTCCACCATCTGTGAAGCTGCCCATTTAGCTTCCTCTCTTATCTTTTGTACCTGCAGTGGGGCTCTGGGCTATGTCATCTAGCCTCCAAACACACACACACACACACACACACACGCATGCACACCCATCCTCCATCACAGTCGGAGACAGTGGGCTTGCCTTTCACTCTGATCTCTCCATGAAGCCTCCGAGCCTCGGAGATAGGGTCAGCCCGGCACATCACAGCCTTCCAATCCGTCTCTGATACAAACAATAGTCGCGCGCACCCCTGAGCGTGTTCAGTGGCAGAAACTCGCACACGGCACGGGTCAATAACCAGGGTATACTAACAGCAATCACAGGACTGCTGGACGTGGGGGCTGTGTGTTTGCGTGACATTCGATCGGATGGATTTGCCTTGTTCTCTGCCAGTCTCTCAGGGGAGGAAGCCCTACGGAGGAGAACCGATCTGTGGCATCCTTTTCAAGGATGACTCTCTCCTCTGTCTCTCTGATGATGGTGGCCTTGGCTCACCAATGGGTACGCCGCAGATTCTGCTTTAAAACAATTGCTCCACCCCGGGCTCCTGGTATTTTCTGTCAAAACAGGTGTGTGTGTGGTGGGGAGAGGGGGTTTGTAGAGCGATGAAGGTTTGGTTTTCATTTTTACACAAGCACGTGGGCCATTTTCACTCGGTGTGTCACTGCCCCCGTGTCTTTGAGCAATGTGTTTAGAAAACAGAGAGCAAGAGCTTTTATCTGTATTGTCAGGGGATAATGACGCAGAACACCCTTAAATATCCCTCCTGATAACATCGGAAGAGGCACTGTTGGACAGCAGGGATGATTGAAATCTTGCCTTAAAGAAATCAAGCAAATCCATTGTTGCTCTGCTTGAGATGGATACCACATAATGTCAAATAACTATGATTAGAGTATGAGGAAATAAAGGACAAAGTAGTACCTACCTCGCATACACCAGAGACAATTTATTTCAAACAAGCCTTTAGAGGATTAAATCTCAAAGACAAATTCTGCTATCTGTCTCTGTGTGCCGGTGAAGAAAGCAAATAAAACGCAACAGATATTAAACAAGCTGAAAAGAACGATCTTCAAACAAGCAGCAGACTTGTTCATTTGTGAGCATGTTTGATATCTGTTCAAGGTTTTCCTCTGTGTAATTTGGACCTCAAAGGGCTTTTTTTTTCTCTCCAAAAGGAATATCCCAGTGGTATAAAACAGTGCACTGACAGATAATATGAAGGTTTCAAGATGAATTTACACAGATTCTTTTCAAGATACAACTGAAATACATGTATAAACATACATATATAAATATATAGTTTGATAAAATCAGAAAAAGAATTTTTGATTTCAGTAGCATAATTTCACAGTAGATTTAGTAGATTCTCCCCCACCCCCTGCTTTTTTTTTTTAAACCAAATAACCAGTTGGTGTCATGCATAACAGTGTTTGTAAAATAAGATTAAATTTTTTCATTGACTATTTTGAGTCTTTTAGCGGGACAAGGATAATCCAAAACAGATGACAAAAATGCACCCATACGTGGCTTACAAGCCTCCAAATCAGCCGTCTTCAGTGGTCATCTCAGTGAAGAATGAAAGACGAGGCGATTCACGACGACAGCAGCTTTGTACTTTCAGTACTAGAGAGCTGCTGCGCTGGGATTTTCAGATGCCTTCCTAGTCCCACACACCTTAATAAAATGAATGGCTCATTAATGGGATTGATTCCTAGTTTTATGTTAATTACGGTGATGAAATGAATTGAACTATGGACGAAGAAGAACGTGTGAAAAATGCGCATAGATTCACAACATGGCAGATGGACAAACTGCATGGTGATGTCACTTCCTGAATGAGAACTAAGAAAATTGTGGCTATCAACCCCTCTAAATCCCGCTTAAGCTCGTTTAGTACACACAGTTTCACAATGCCATAATCTTCAGCTTCCTCCCTTTATAGGAGCAGTGCATTCTGGGATTCAGAGTTCTTTGTGAGTTCTTTGTCCTGTGTGCAAATCAGTTCGTGTTGTTCTCGATTTACCTGGATCTAACAACTTGGTGATATAAAGCATTGAGAAAAGATGAATAAGATTAAGAGCACATTCACAATGCCCTGAAAAAGGAAAAAAAAAACATGCACCCTGTTTATTAAAAAAACTGTTTACATTAGAGGTGTGCTGATCGGTCACCGATCATAATCGGCCGATTTCCGTGAAATCGGTGATGATCGGGATCGGCCAATCATTGGCTCTGTTACCGATACCGATCACCTGCATCTCATTTCCCAGCCTGTCTGTCCAGCTGGTCTCGTCTTTCTTCACTGCGCAAACGCGCAGCAACAAATCCTAAGCGATGTGTAACTATAACGCACTGAGTGAATGAGGACGTTTGCGTGTTGTGGCGGAAAATTGAAGCAGGTCAAAATGCATCAACACAACGAAGCTAATAGACATAAAAACAATGACGGAGTTTGGCT
>CAEGAF010082975.1:0-31432 GCA_903067075.1 Micropoecilia bifurca | reverse complement strand
ATGCATTTGTAAAGTAAATAAAGTGAACCAAGTACCTGCTCTGAATAGTTTGATACCTTTTAAACCTTAACATCTGAAGGAATCACTCTAAGCCTGATGACATTGTACAAAGCAAGCAGTGAGTGAGCAAGATGACAGTTGGATGTTACGATACTTGCAGATGAATATCAGTTTTTTTCTAGGAAAGAAAATATCGATCGATATATATCGCAATATCGATATTATTGTACAGCCCTAGTAATTAAACCATTTTTATGCTGTCTTCTGCATATCAGCTGCAGGCCGGCGAGGCGCTGAGGAACACCAGCCACAGCAGCACCGCAGCAGATCTCCTGCAGGCCAGGCAGCAGCTTGTTCAGTACCAGCAGCAGCTGGAGGAGATGAGCGCAGAGGTCAAAGGGCAGCAGGAGACGAGCGGCAAACAGCTGCAGCTCATCAGCCACCTCCAGCAGAAGCTCAGCGAGGTGGAGCTGGTGAGGACCGCCATACTCTTAACGTCGGCAGCTTGGTAATGACTAGTTTGTGTGTGAATCTGAACCCGAATGTCTCTTCAGTCAGGGAGAAGATCGGAGGAAACGTTCGTAGAAAGGATAAAAGAAAAGGAGCTGCTGATCGCCGAGCAAGAAAAGGTTATTCTGAGTCGGGAGCAGTCACGAAGACAAGTGGAGGAAGAGTTTGCACAAACAATAGAAGATAAAAATCGGATAATTTTACAACAAAGTGCAACAATCAAAGAACACGAGCAGACATTGATGCTTCTCAGGCAGGACGTTGTTGATGCAGGAAGGACTAGAGATGAGAAAATCATTCAGGACTCTGATGACAAAGACACAATTATTGCAGAGAAGGAGAAGGTCATTTCTGAACGCGACTCTGATCTTATCCGGTTGAAAGATGAGCTGGAAAACTCCGAAAAACACCTGCATGAGCTTCGGCTGCAAGTCGCTTTAAAGGAATCTGAGCTTGAAAAGTGCCTGACTGAGTTGGGAAGCACAAAATCTGAATTAATAACTTGCAAAAGTGAAATGGAGAGTTACAAGCTGGAGCTGGAGAAGGAACAAACGGAGTTAGAAAGCTGCAAAGGAGAACTTGCAAACTCCAGACATAGAGAACGGATGTCATCCAGTGAAATCATGCAGCTCATGGGAACAGTAGAGGATCTGCAGAAACTCTGCCACCAGGGGAGCGTGTCGGAGAGCAACGCGTTCCAAAAAATGCAGGAAGAGACCTCTAGGAAGTTGGAGCTTCTCAGGGCTGAGCTGGATGAAATGTACGGACAGCAGATTGTCCAGATGAAGCAGGAGCTCAACTTGCAGCATGCAGCCAGAATGCAGCAGACGGCTGAGCAACACCAGGCTGAGATCGAACTTCTAAAAGCACAACATCAAAGTTCAAATCTCAGCAAAGGAGAAGTTGAATCTCTGAACGCCAGAATCAGAGAGCTGCAATTTATTTTACAGCAATCTGAAGCGACGTACGAGGAAACCAGACGGGAGCTGAGTCAAGTTGCACAAGAGAAGTCGAAGTTGCAGTCCAAGGTTGAGAGTCTTGTTGGGGATCTAAATGCTGCTAGGCATCACGTGGAGCAGGTCTCTGCCAGGCTAGCGTCTCAGGAAACTTCCCAGCAACTCCAGAACACCATCCAGGCTCTGAGGGACGAGCTGTCAGCTGCTCAGGAAGCCGCCGTCGAAGCGGAAACCAAACACGAGTCCGAAATCACCAACTACAAGATCAAGCTGGAGATGCTCGAACGGGAGAAAGACGCCGTCCTGGACCGGATGGCGGAGTCGCAGGAAGCGGAGCTGGAGCGCCTCCGGACGCAGCTCCTGTTCAGCCACGAGGAGGAGTTGACGACCCTCCGAGAAGACCTGCAGCGGGAGAGCTTCCTGAATGCGGAGAACCTGCTCAACGAAGCCGCCGTGCGGCATGAGAAAGCTTTGGATGAGTTGCGTGTTGGTCATGCTCAACAGTTGGATTTGTTACAGAAGGAGAAGACGAGTTACGCTGCAGAGAGGAATGACCTTCTGCGAAAGATCAACGGGCTGGAAGAAGATCTGAAGCTGGCTTTGCAAAGCTCCAAAACAGAGGAGCTGGTTCTGCAGCTCCAGGAACTTCAGGTCGAACTCAAGGAACTTCGAAAAGGTGCCCAAGATCGAGTTAGAATGCAAAATCAAATCCAGTCGTTACTGAAACAGACGGAGGTTCTGGAAAACCAAAAACAGGAAAAAGAACAGAAACTAAAGGAGTATGAGGAGGAAAAGGAGACGTTTCAGTCTAATTACGCTTTAAGAGACAAGATAGAGACGCTAACGGCACAGAATGATCAGTTCCAGCGACAGGTAGACGAGCTTTGCGAGGACATCGAGAAGCAGAAGAGCACTTTCTCTTTTGCAGAGAAGAACTTCGAGGTGAACTTCCAGGAGCTCAAAGAAGAGTACGCGAGCCTGGCAGAGGCGAAGGCGCAGCTGGAGGAGAAGACGCTCAGGGAGACACTCGAATTTGAGGCGAAGATCGCACGCCTTCAGTCAGACATCCGCGAGCTGGAGGAGCGGAGTGGCGACGTGACAATGGAGCGCGATCTGATGGAGAAGCTTAATGTTACTTTGAATGAGAAGAAGAGCCAAGCTGATCGGCTTTCTGACGTTACAGAGCGACTGATGGTTACTGAGACCCGAATCAGGCAGCTGGATGAAGATCTGATCAAAGCCAGGCAGAAAAATTCAGAGGTCATCGGCAAAAATGAAAGCCTCTTAAAGGAACTGGAGAAAGCACAGGAGATTAGGAGCAAGCAGAAAAAACTCCTTCAGAAGGAAGAGCAAACTGTTGAGGCGGTTTCTCCATCAGAGGATCATCAGCTTCAGATTCGGTCGCTACTGCAGGAGATCAAAGCTCTGACGGCTCGTTTAGGTGCAGCCGAAGCAGAGAGAGACGGCGTTCTGCGCACTCTGGAGCTCCACAGGCTCTCGCACACTCCGTCTCCGGCGGCGGCGCTCTCCTCTGGGGAGGGACCTGTTGAGGGACAATCCTCCCCGCACAAGCCGGCGTCCTCGGGGTCAAGCAGGCGCAAAAGGCGGCAGAGGTCGAAGCAGGAGCGCAGAGCCGGCTCGGCGGCTTCGGAGGAGCGACAGAGGGAGGAGGAAGAGCGAGCGAAAAGTGCTGCAGAGGAGGAGATGCTGCCTCAGACGCAGAGCCGAGTTATGTCATGTTCACCGGAGAGCGCCGGTAAGGAGGACTCCGCCGCCGCCGGGTACCAGGGAGATGGAGGCAGAGGCTGCATCAACAAAGCGGTGAGCACTCACATGTTTCTGCTCTTTGAAGTCTGAACAAATGAGGCATCCGTAGAAACCACATCACTTTGAATTCATTTAGTTTGGAGCTTTTTTAGATGTTTAAGAGTGAATTCAAAGCAAAATAAGGTGTTTTTTTTTTTTATTTCTCTCTTTTCACGAGGAGAATATGACTGGAGCGGTTCAGCTCTGACAGATTTCCTCTCTAGTGAGCAACAGTGTCGATTGTAAATTGCCTTAGAGTCTGAAGGCTTGCTTTGAAAGGCAGCGTTTATCAAGACTGCTGCCTTCAAAGATGCATTTTTTACATTTCTGCAGCCAGAAAAGCCGCGCACATGACAGCCTGCATGTAAAATTCATGTGAGGACTCGACATGAAAAAGACCTCTGTACTGTTTCTTTTATTTATTTATTTTTTGCTCGGCTTCTTGTTCTTGCTGCTCACCATTAAACTCAATAACAGCTGAGAAGAAATAAACAAGTCTGCTTATAGCTTTGAATTTGCCATTGTGTAGAAATGTGTACATTCTAGTTTCTTTCCATCCTGCAGGGAGTGAAGGGTTTGAGGTGAGAAGCCATTTTAACACAGTCACTTTCTGTCCGTGTCACCTCCAGCTGTGCCACAAACACAAAGCAAAAGATTGTGTACAATGTTTGTCTGCCATCTCGCATCTGTGCTTTGTGATGCTTTAGTCACCTCCTGGGTTGGAAAAACCGTCCCCTAAATATAACTTTCATGCCCAAAAGCTGCTTTGTTTTTGGATGCCATTAAAAAGTCTTTAAAATTATCATTCATAATTGCTTTAAAACTAGTTTTAGTTATGATCCTTAATGGGTTAAAGAGGAATTTTAATGAAGGTAGTTATTTTGTCCTCCGTCTCAGGAAGTGATCCATAATGGTGCATTTTATTCTGTCCATCATTGTCTTGTTTTGTCTGAATTCCTTGCTGAGGAGACGTTGCCTTGCTAAAATATTTACGCACCTTAAACTTTTTCACATTGCAACTGAAAACTTTCATGTATTTCACTGGGATTTAATGGGATGGACCAACATAAATGGATGGATAAATGCGTAGTTTTTTTTTACAAATCTGAAGAATGTGTTGAATATTTCTATTAAGTCTCCTATACTCTAATTCCCCTTAAATAAAATTCAGCTCAACAAGAGTAGGGCTGGGTAGTTGATCAATATCAACATACACTATGATGGACGTGTGATCAATATCGGTAGATAAAACGTCCAATAGAATCAATAATTTCACTGAACCGCATAGCATTCTGGGAGATGTAAGCAGAGGAACGCCACTAAACTTCTCCTCCAGCAAGATTGGTGAAATCAACTGACTCACTCCTTCTTTGGTTACCTAGCAACTCACTCCTTCTTTGGTTACCTAGCAACAACCAGTTGAGTAACTGGTGCAGCAGCATCACTGTGCCTCATAACTGCTTAAAAATAAATAAAACAACAAATATGTGAAGTGAAAACTGCAGATAAGAGGAAAGTCTGATAGTATTTTAGACAAAAATTAATACATAATTCTAAATATAAGCTGTGCTACTAATTTTGTTGTACAGTTTATTGTAAAATGACAATAAATTGAATCTAACATTGTGATATTTTTTTTTAATTGGGAAAAGTCAGACTGTGTAATAAAATCTCAGAGGGGCTCAAAGATTTATTAAAGAACATTAGAAAATAAACGGCATCATGAATACAAAGGAACACAGTGAACACATAACGCTGTGGAGAAATTTAAAGCTGTGTTTGGTTACAAAATAATTTCAGAAGCTTTAACATCTCACATTGTTCAACTCAGAGTATAGCACCAAAGCAAACCCACAAAGTCATGGAAGTTCACCTAGTGACCTTTTGCAACTACGTCACTGACACTTTCGCCATGACGGACGTCGGAAGTGAGAATCGGTACTATTGAACAGAGCATCTGAAATTATTTTTCCAACGTTGTTTTTGCCAGTTTATTCGCGGTTTCTACTTGTGCGAATCGAGCTAATTTGTTTGTGAACGTAACACACCTGGTTGGGACTCATAGACGGCGATATTTATAAAAGTTGTAACTAGCTAGCTTAGAAAACGAGCCATACCTCCTCTCTCCTGATGTGTTGATCAAATTACCGACTTTTCCTGAATTCACACCACCTGATTTATATCACTGTCATAACCAGCGTTTCTCTTTACACCGGAGCAGCATTAAAAACGTACAGAAGACGAGATACTAACCAGTTTTTTCCGTGCATGCTAGGCTACATGATGGTGCGACATTGTCTCCATGGTTACCAGTGTTTAGACGTACCTTGTCCATAAAGCAATATTTGATGTGTTTCTAATTATACATACGTATAAAAAAGAGGCTTAAAGAGATAGAGGAAAACACAGAATCCATAACAGTTTATGAACGTTAATCTCATTACCTTGTAAAAAAAAAAAAAAAAAAAAAAAAAAACGTTGGGCGCAAATCCGCGATTACACCGAGGGCTGCCAGTCATTATGGTTAACGGCTGCTATCCACCGCCGCCATCTTTCCTCATTAAAAGTTCTACAATAAAACGACAAGTTTGGTTTGTATCCCTGTATGTTCATGCAGCCGGTCGCGCAGCACTGTACGACTATTTTTAAATTGAAATCAACAAAATAACAGCAGTTTTAGGCTACCGGCTGCTTGTTTTTAGACTATCTTTAAAGGAGGGCATTTGTTGCTTTGACGTCTGTCATGGCGGTGCAGGCAGATTTCTGAAGAGCACATGCAAAAAGTCAATACTGATGTGCTAGGCAGAAGTTCAGCTTTCAGCAGGGCGACAACACTAAATATACAGTCAGAGCTTTAATAAAATGGTTTAGATCAAAGCATATTCAAGTGTTTGGAAGGCCTACTCAAAGTCCAGACATATATCTGATTGAGAATGAATATAAAATGCAGGTTTGCACAGAAGAATTAGCAAAAGAGGTTCTTGCCAATCAGGTGTCATCCAGGACATGTAACTGTAGAATCTGTTTCTAGCTGTTGGCATGTTATGACCGTCATACAGCAACAAGCTTCAGTCAGAGGCCTATTTAGATTTATTGCAAGACTGACTGCTACTGGAGAGCATTCCCCTCAACGGCTATTTGAAGACACTGGAATGATTTGCCACAAGATTTAATTACACCTTTGGGATAAACTAAGTAATTTGGAAATTTAATATAATTCAAAGCCAAATTACGTCCTCAGTTGTGTGAAGCTGACGGAGATAAATATTCTAAAAGATTCTCAGCTGTAGTTACAGCAGAGCAGTGACTCAGATCGAGGACTGAATGCAAATGTACACCTCCTTTTTTAGATTTTTATTTGTTAAACAAAAGAAAACCATGTAAAATTCATCTTTCATTTTTCATTATGAGGTGTTTTTTGTTGGCCTGTCATATTAAGTCCCATTAAAATGCATTAATACAGAGAGAGATGTGAAAAATCTCAATGGTGATGAATACTTTGGAAGGTGCTGTATATTTAAGGTTTTTTCTATTCTGCTTGCTTATACAGGTGAGCGGACAGGGGATGGGCTGTCACACAGAGTGTGCTGAAGAGGAAGAAGAGACCTCTGAGCATGTAAATGTCACTTATGCTCACATCCTGCTCTTTGTCTTGAAGTTGCTTTGATGCATCATTCAGCTCACAGTAAAGGTTGATGGATGGAGAGGGGCTCTACTGTAAGGAATGCTTCAAGCTGCACTCTTATAAAAAACAGATATTTTTCTGCTCTGTTGATGCTCCTGAAATTGTCATGCGGGGCCATGAGCACAGTTCACAGAATTTTCATTTGAGCGCTAAAGGGAGAATTTAATTGCAGAGCTTTGTGTTCTGCAAGTCGACAAACATCAGTTTAATTGCAGCGGCATCAAAGGAGCCAAAGAATTAGAGGGGAGAAGTGTAAAAGCGTGGAGGAGTCTTGTGAGGAAAGGGAAGAAAGAGTGAAATGTCATGAAGTCACTGGTTCGACACAACCCCTTAAAACAGGGTGAAGCAGAAGATAATTTTTCCTGAGGCTGTTGCCAAAGTTAGTGATTTCCTCACTGTTTAATCAGTAAAGAAGGCAAAGTAAACATTTAAATAAGCTCCATTTAACAACATCAGCTGTATGTGCTTTATTATCTAGATGAAAAAATCCTGAAGAAGATCTGACTATCAGTTTGTGACCTGTACCACCAGCACCTTTGTGTTTTTTGATTGGCCTAGTCAAATCTGGTCCGAAATCAATTTGAGATGTTGTAACACAACCCCTAAATTATTCCTAAAAACATTCCAGAGCTGGACAGCTTTTTTTAATTGTTTGATAAACTAAATAATATTAGAATTATTTTTCCCTCAATCCACTCAGTTTATCTTTGTCTGATTGTAAAACCTGTTGCATGATCTTAAAATGTCAAGTGTAGCAGAAACTACTTAAGAGTGTAATTGTCAGCAATTTAACACATGTTCAAATGTAATTAATTAAAAGTTAGAAAGACAAGACAGACTTACTGAAAGTCAATTTTTTTCAATCATTTGCATTTATTTGTAGGGTCGACCTGCTTTTAGTAGTGGTTGTGTGTAGCGACTAAGGGTCGCAGCACAACCGTCATCCATCTGTTTGTTCTCCGCTGACCTTCTCTCATCTGCATGCTTTGTTTAATCACCAACATCTGAGCTGCTTGTCAGGAAACGGGCTCTCTGCTCCACACTGTCGGATGGACTGACCGTATCATAACACCGCGTTTTAATGTACGGCCTAATTAAGATGTAGAGTGCACTTTAAAGCTCGTAATATCAAAAGGTTACAGAATCACAAATTTGTGCTGATGCATTATGCATCATTATGTTAAGGAGCCTTGTGTTGAGCTTGTTGTTGTTCTCGTGCTGAAGTGATAAGAGCAGAGCTCTCATCCTGAGCGCAGATGGTTCCAAGCCGCGTTTCTGTTTCCGAAATTAGATTGTTGGGATTAGGATTTTAATGTTTTATTTCCTTTTCATGAGAAAATGGGTGCTACAAAATGTAATTCATGGTTACATTTGATTTATCTTATAACTGTCATTTGTTGACTGTTTTTTATGTGTAATAATAGACTAAATAAAGGGTGTCCAAAGTGTGGCTTGGGGGGCCATTTGCGGCCCTTTGACTGATTCTATGTGGGCAACAATAGGTAGTTGATGCAGATAGATTTTTTTTCTTTAATTAGACCAAACTATCACTTTCTCCAAAGTGTAACACAAAGTAATTCTTTTGACAACCATGTTTTCTATTTTATCTTTAATTTCATTTTAAATATGATCACATTTACCAACTGACTTTGACTTGAAAACTGACTTTAGAAAACTCAAATCTGGTTTTATTACATTTTTTAACCTTTGCTTGATACATTAAGCATTTTTAAAAGTGAGAGCGACCCAAATCCTCTTCTTATTCCTGAGAATAAGTAAAAGGTTTTTCTTTTTTTTTTATATCCAAACCCAAAAATATTTGTGAACCAGATATTTTTCTTTTTATAACATGAGAAAGTCTTTCAGTTTAAACTTCCTTTTCCTACACAAATGCTGACTTCTCTACTTATTTAATTAGAATTACTGCATGCTTAACTTATTATTATATTGTTGTTTTTGGCCCACGACTACTTTTGACTTGACAATTTTGGCCCATGTGGCAAAACGTTTGGACACCACTGGAGTAAATAATTAAATTTCTGTGCTTGCAGTTGGATTTAGTTAACTGATAATTAGTCTGTTTTAATAAGTTTTCTTCTTTGTGTGTGAAGGAGGAGTGCAGGCTGCAGATGGAGGCGCAGCGCATCAGCCTGTCTCAGATTCACGCCGCTGAGCTGGAGCTGCTGCAGGAAGAGACGGTCGCCTCTCTGGACCTCAGAGAGCAAAGCGGCCCGGGTAACCCTGTTTCTGCTACAAAATGCTATCGAGCTGCTGCAGGCAGCATGTCTTACATTTAGTTGTGCTTGTAGCACATCTGCGGTTGTCTGAAGTGTTTGTGTTTTCTCAGGTGGGAGAAAAAAATCCAAACACATGATAGAAGCTGTGTCAGAAGAATGCAGTGAGATCATTCTGGTAATTTTAAACTGAGATACCAGTTTTTAATTCGCATGTGTTCCCATATTTTCATTAACCTTGAGCGCTGTCTGTGGTCTGTTTTCAGACTTTACAGAAGATTTTTGGTAAAGAGTTTTTGGAGAGTGTCAACACAGCAGACCTGTCGCTTATTTCAGAGGAAAGACCAACAACTAGTGAATCCACCTCCATTGTTCAGGAGGCTAGAGGTACACACTCTTTATAGAATTACAACAATAATCTGCATGTTTTTCCATCCGTGTTCTCTCCAATATTTTTCCTTATTTCAACCTTCTATTATTCTAGAGTTATACACCAATCTTTGGCAGCTGAGGGAGAAAATTAAGCATGAACACGCTCGTCTCTCTCAGCTTCAAGATCTGCTGAGATCTGATGTAAATAAGGTAAAAATGCAGATTCACTGCCTTAAAGTTTTACACCACACGGGTGTAATTACTTACTGTATTCGTTCACATGTTTCAAATTCACCAAACAGGCAGATTCTGTTTTGGTATTGCACCTATAAAAAAATAATTTCCATTTTACAGTAAAATTATAAGCATTTTTTTAACCTATAATTGCTAAATCTGGTTGTTTTCTTTTTGGGATAAACTATAATTTATTTAGTTTGTGTTGTTAACTGTTTATGCAAAGTGGACCCTTTCTTTAGTAGCAGAGCACTAGTTTAACATGAAAACTCAATCTAATCTCTTAGATAAGTGAGCTGCAGGTGGCCTATGATGAACTGAAGATCAACAGTGAGAAGCAGCTGTCTGACCTCAACGCACAGCTTGTCACAATAAAGCTTCCTTCAACTAGAGGTAAATCTGTTTACCTCTCCAAAGCTGCTGCCGCACATTTTCTCATCTTACCATATGTATCTGTGTTTAGCAGAATGGTGTTTTATGTGGCTCTTAACTTGAAGAAACAGACCTCATCAACTCTAATTATGTTTTTAAGGGTTTGGATTGTTTATTATGCACATTTATTTGTATATTGGATGTGTATTGGGGTGTAGGATATAAATATTAATTTGTGCTGCTACTGGATTCAAACACAGTTATTAGTTGAGTTCATTTTAACTGACCTACAAATCTAGATAGTTTTTAATTATTGTTAAATTTTCTAATGAACTTTTCAGCAGATTTCTACATTATAGTAAGAACACTTCCCATTTAATTTATTGGCTTGGATAATGGTATATTTTTTGCTTGATTGCCCTGTGTGTTAGAATCCTCAATTATTTCAAAGCAAAACTAATTCGGGCTTATTGGCGTATTAATTAAATAAGAAATGTTCAATTAACCCATACATGTGTAAAAGACTTTGGTGAGGAAATACAATTTTCAAAGTCTGACTCATGGGAGATTTTTAATAGTCCGATGTTTATGTAATACACAGTCTGCGCATCCTTAAGTGTTAAATTCATTATTACATTATTACAAAGAGAAAACACTTAAAATGTCTTGAATTAATTTTGAAAAAAGTTAGGTGGCCTGTATAATTCCCACCTCCTAAAAAGTTTGTCTTCACATTTTTAATTTTGTTGTTTTTTTGTGCGTCACTTTTCTGTCAGGCAAAAATTTGAGTCACCGTCAGACGTCTTTATTGTCTCAACTCAAAACGGTTGAGACTAGCACTAACTAGCTGTCATGGATATTATTTATACACATAAATAATAATTTAAAGTATTTATATATGTATATATATTATCTATATAATATACATTTATAATTATACGGAAATAATGTTTGACCAGCTGCTAATATACCGGTGCTAGCTAGCTAGCCTCCTATTTGCGTCCATAATGGATAAGTTCCAATTTATTGCTATTTGGCTGGCGACATTCATACATTTCTGTGGAGCTGTGGGCTTTAAATTCTATACATAATTGTCTTAAAAGGTCTTTAAAAGTTTTAAATTTGAGTTTGTGAAACCTACATAAACCGTAATACTTGGATACTTTTTTTATTGGTAAATAATGTGTTTGTCTGACAGCATCTCAATACTGTCTAGTTTCTGTTTTTGAAATTTAACATTGATTTTTCTTTTTAGTTAATTTTACAGTTTAAATCAAGTGTCTGAACTCTTAATCTAATGCAGAGTGGATATAAATTCAGCTGCGATTACAGTAATGATCCAGGTGGATTTACCATTTACCAGAAACTCAGTCTTTCAGCTCAGTGCAGCTGAAAATAAGCACTGATGTGCCATTCTCTGTTTTATTTTTCTTTGCTTGCTGTAAAAAAACAACAAAAAAACTCAATTCTTTACTGCCTTGTTTCAAGTGCTGCAGACCTTGAGCTTCTTCTAGGTATTGGAATTTTTTTAAATCACTGTTCTCTAGTTCATTTTGCACCAGAGATTCTCTGTTACGATTAACAAAT
Organism: Micropoecilia bifurca; assembly: GCA_903067075.1. Lineage (NCBI taxonomy): Eukaryota > Metazoa > Chordata > Actinopteri > Cyprinodontiformes > Poeciliidae > Micropoecilia > Micropoecilia bifurca. The sequence continues at coordinate 19,676 of CAEGAF010082975.1, read as the reverse complement.
TTCAAATGCTACTTCTTATTTTCTCTATTTATACACTACTTTTGTTTCATTTTTCCTTTATTTCTTATAAATTTTCATTTTTTTATACCTAATCTGTATTCTGCTAGCTGTGTAAAAGCCACAGTTTTATTTCTACGTTACTAGATCTGGGAGAGCAGGCTGGGGAATCGGACCCGACATCAGCGGAGCTCCGGAGCCTGAAGGCCGAGGCTCAGGTGAAGCAGCTCCGGCTGGAGGAGAACCACCGACAGGAGATGGAGCGCCTCAGGGCTCACTACCAGCAGCAGGCCGCAGACACGGAGGAGCGCTACGCCACAGAGCTGCTTGTGTTGCAGCAGCGACTGCAGGAAGCCACCGGAGCCCAGACTTACTACAGGTGATCAAACAAAAACATTCAGTCTCCTATTTATTGCCCACAGACATACAGTCTACAAATCTTAGTTTGGTGGATTAGCTGATGTTCTAAAAGTTGGTGGATTTTTAAATCTAATCTCATGTTTCAATTTTTTTAGTTGCTATATGTCTCTAAAAAGAATTTTAAAAATCTATAGGTATTTTTATAAAAATCTACAGTCTCTGGTTACGTTTTTGTAGCTTTTACTACCTCGTTTTGGGACCTGCATTTAAAGGTTGAGCTTGATTGATTGGCGACGTTTAGAGAACCATAAAAGGTTTGAGATCCCAACTTCAAACAGATGCTTCTGAGATAGAAAGGTAACTGACCTATCGAAAGCAGGTCAAGAGTCCAACTACATTCAGCAGTACAGCTTTTATTTATACACAAAACCTTTAAAAGGGCCTCTCAGACCTCTTCAGAGATCCAACCCCTAAATCCAGGTCGAATGTGTTAAAATGTGAGGAAAAAGATGACAGATTAAAGTAAAAAATAAATAAATAAAATAGTTGACAGAAGATTTCAGCTTTTGTAAGCAGGGATGCACAATTGGATGCAATCCTTCTTATAATAGCTGAGCCTGCTGGTGGAGGACAAAGGTGAATATATTAGGAAGGTTTTAGTCGTCAGAGTAGTTTTTGTGCAGATTTTATTTGAACACTATTCAAATCTAATTTAAAGATTTTTCTTCTTAATGCCTGAAAAAATGTTGCTCATATTGTTTTTATGTGTGTCTCATTTATAAAAATTTTTCAGCTAAGATGGCAGTATGTGCACCAGAACTTAAATATAACACACTGGAAGTTTTAACCTGACAAAAAACGTAAAGGGTCTTACAGATCAGATTCTAAAAAGACAACACTCCTCTCAGGGTAAAAATGTTAATTTATCTCATTTGCAGAGACAAATGAGTTTTGAAAAATTGCCAAAAAACTTCAAGATTTCCAACTGCAGTTTTAAATGTTCTTTATTTATTGTTTCCATTTTTTGTCATTAATTTTAAACAAAAAAATATACAGTCAGACAAAAAAAGGTAAAAGTTCCTTGTCTAAACTACATTTGAATTACTCGTTTATCTGAAAGAAATTATATATTGTTTATTTAAACAGTTATTTTCTGAAGTCTTGAGTCGTTTCTTATTTTTTGTCATTTTTAAATATGGTAAGAAAGTTTGGCTCTTTTGAAACAAACCATAAAGAAATAAGAGGCTTAAATCTTTTGCCCATTTCTCATAAAGTTTCCTAATGCTGGACTGTTTGGAATTTTATTGTGAAATTTGTGAACCTGAAATAATTTATTTAAAGTTTTTAAAACAAACAAATTCCTCTTGAGCAGTTTGTTTTCGTATAACAATGTAAATAAACCATAGAGTTCCCACTATAAACTAATCACATAGAAAACATCAAAACAAAGAAACATTCCTGGTTTCTTTGAATGGCGGTAAATTATTCCCACCTTTCTGTTGTGATAATTTTATGGATACTAAAAACATGGTGCATAAAAATAGATTAACTGCTAAACTAGCTTTTCCCTTTGGCTCTGGATTCAAAAACATTATTTCTTCTTAATTTGTAATAAATATGATTAAGATCTGCAGGTTGTTCACCTCGACACAGAATTTACTGTCCTACTGCGGTTCCCTGCTGCCCTCCTCTGTTTGATTTTATAACTATAAAATATTAAGTACTATTTTCTTTTATTGGACTCTCACAATGCATCGCTAAAGTAATACATAAAACAGGAGTTTTAAGTTTTGTAATTTATAATCTACTATTCAAATCTGCTCAGTAGAAATGAATTCACAATATTTTTTATAAATACTTGATTTCTCATTATTTCCATTCATTCATTCAGTTTATGGTTTGTGGAGGTTCAGTTTTAAATTCTGAGAATAGCATAAATATTAGCCTTGTAAACTTTTAGATTAGTCTAAAAGAAACACTGAGAACTTCAGCATTTTCTTAAGAAAATACACACATTTGGTTTCATATGCAAGACCTAATATGAATGGAAATAAATATTATAAAATACATGAATATTTTAGTGTTTGTATTTTGAAGCAACTTAAGAAGTGTGACAATTTTAGTCTGGAAAAATACTGAATTTGAAAATATGTGAAGAAACTTTGATAGCAATTTTTTGTAGCATTTATTTAATAAAACCCTTATCTCCTGAAATAACAGTATGTTTAACACCTTGGTAGATGTTTACTTTTGAAGTAAATCTCAGAAATGAATGATGATTGTTGTGCTCTTTTGTTTTGCAGCTTGTCCAGCAGTCCAGAAGTCAGCTGCGAGGGGATGGAGGAACAAAAAGAGGAACTAAAGGTCTGGTTCTTACAGTTTACCTCCTCCTAAGCCTCATGCATCAACTCCTATTACAAGCTGGAGACGCATTAAGATGCTTTGACAGCTACGGGTTGATGGTGAGGGAGGAGCTGCAGCCTTTAGGCTAAAATGTGCCCTAAATCCACATCCCACTGAAACGCCACAGGAGACCTCATGAGTGGACCTATATCTAATGATTTAAAGGATCAGACATTATATAACACTGTCCCGAGCAGGCGGACTTATTCTGGTCTTGGAGGTCGCATGAAAGGAGGATTCTGTCCTGCGTGAATGAGCTGCGCTACATTTAAGCTAACGCTCTAACTTCTATCCCCATTCCTAGGCTGTCATTTAGCCAGTCCCTTCCTTCATCCTGGCAGCTTATATTTTAAAACTCTCATATCTGCACAGTGTTTTAAGGGAAGACAGAAAAGAGATGCAGATGAACAGAAAACAAAACATCTGAAATGCTGTAGAACAGATTATAGGAGGATATTTTCTAGAGGTTTAACCTTAAAATTGAAGTAAGTGATTAAATTACGAGATGGAGAAGTAGGGTGTTGGCTGAAAATTTAGCTTTTTATTATTTCCGGAAGCCTGGAGAGCAAACTACAATATTTATCAATTGTGATTGGTCGTTTTGGCTCCGATGGGGAACGAAACTGCCGCTACCAGTACATTAACTGTTATTTTCCCATCTCTCGTCAGGAGTGGAGTGAGGAAGACATTTCAGAGCGAGACGAAGGGGTGCGCCGCTCTGCCAGGCCGTTCAGCCTGACGCCGCAGCTGCAGGCGCTCAAGAAAGCTTTGCACCACAAGTACGACCAAGAGGTGGCAGCTCTCAAAGAGCAGCACAGCATCGAGCTGCGAAGACTGAGAGAAGAAAGGGAAAACCGCGGAGGCAGAGGAGAGAGGAAGCTGGATCGTAACGGGGTGAACGGAGCCGGAAGCTCGACGGAGAGCCTCGGCGCCGCTGGACAGGAGGACAGACTGCAGCAGGAGAGGGTGGAGGAGGAAGTAGCAAAGGTAGTGACGCAATATGTTGGGTGGCGATAAATCAGCTTTATTGTTTAATCAACTTTTTTGGTTTTTGAAAGTTTAGTTTTTGGATTTCCATATTCAAAGTGACGTCATCTTGGTTGAAAACCTTCTGTTTATTTGGACTTAGAATTCAGGTCTGTGCCTGAAGTATTGGGGCCAGGATGTGATTTATTTTCTTTTAATTACAATAATAAGGTCATAGTCTCAACAAAAATACAGTTATAGTGGTATGAATATAAGGTCATAATCTTATCAGAACTGAGGAATATTGAGCATTTTGTGAAGTTTGGTGTAAGTTTGAAAGGAAATGTTTTAACACTTCAGCATTAAATTATTGTCAGTAGCAAAACTTTGAAATGGTCATTGAAGCAAATGTGTCTATTTTGATGAAAAATACACAAACCAAGCTGGTCACGTCTGATCTTGTTTACTGCATCAAAGCTTTTTTCAAATTAAAATAACTTTTTCCCGTTATTTTAAGACATTTTTCTGGTAAAATTTAGTCTCTTTTTCTCATAATTAATAAAAAATTCTTGTAGCCTGGTTCTAATGCTCCATTTTACAACTCATAGAAGAAATGAAGGAAATAAAAAACACTTTTAGATATTTTGTAATTTCCATTTTAGAAAATAAAGTTAGAAAAATAAATCAGTTGGATTTGGGATGAAAAATCTGAGATTTTGTCTTTAAGCCACATTGCCCAGCTCTTGTTTTAATACAAACTTTGCATCTAACCTGCAAAAGTTTTGTTGTAATAATGAGAGAAAAGCTCTATAACCCATGCTGCATAGATGCACACTTTTGTGATTTTTACGGATATATTTTGGTTTGTAGATTTGCTGTAGCTCATGTACTGGGCCACAGCAACAAAAGAATCACCCAAAACAGATGTTCAGCTGTTGTTAACCTCAGCTGTTTTTAATCACACAAATAAAAACTGAAGATCGTATTTTGTTCCCTGGTTCTTCACAGGCCATAGTCCAGATGTCCGTGGAGTTCGCGCAGCAGACTGAGTTGGCTTGGATCCGGAGACGAGCCGACCAGACGAACAGCTCCATGCAGACCCAGATGGACGAGGAGGACGTCGACGGGGAGATGGAGGAGCAAACTCCCAGGGCTTCCCCGCCTGCAGGTGTCTGGTTAGAGGAAGCGGAAAGAGAGAAACTGGAACGAGAACTGGAAGAGAGGAACGCCGAGATCAGAAAACTGAAGGAGGAGCTGCAGAAAACTGAACTTGAGCAGGTCAGCTTGTCTCTTTCTTCTAAATGTGTCGTTTCATAGGTTGATAACATCTGTTATTAATTACTTAAGGGGAGTGCTTTAGGTTTTACATCAAAGTTTTAATGTTTGTTTTTACCCCAAAAAATTCTTTCTTAGTCTTCTTTTCAGTTGAAATGACCCTGTTAGATTATATTTAAATTAAAGCACACTCTTTCCTTCATTGTTGCATTTCCTTCTTGAATATTTATAATTTTCTTGAAAAATAAACTACTGTGAATTAAGTTCTGGTAAATAACAACAATAAATAAAAGAGTATCTCAGTGTTCTGGGTCAGTTTTGGGGATTTTATCCTAAAAGCTCAGACCTCACATGATATAAAATGCATGATCCGTATCTTCTCTGAGGAGAATACGATGCACTGCTGCTGCTTTTCCACTGGGGGGCGCGCTTGTCTGTTCCCCTCCGACACCTTCAGGTGCACCTGTTGCCATAGCAGCACAAAGATACTAGTGTTTCTCTGGGCTCTGAGGGAGTTAAACTGTGTGTTTGTGCTCATAAACAGGCAGCGTCTCTGCCTGTGCACAGCTGTGGCTTATTTGAATTTACTTTTCCTAATGTTTGCACACGCGATGTTGCAGTTTCCAGCGCAGTTTAGTTTTCAGCAGCCTGCTTGTTTGGCTGGAAGTTTGAAATGACGGGGCTGCTGTCTATTTTCTCCCTGCTGCCCGTTCAGGCCTTGAAGAAGAAAGGTGATGGTGACAAGGAAGAGGAGGAAGATTCAGCTCACTCAGCTGTAGATGAAGAACTCAAAATATCAAGGCAGGATGATGGAGAGTCTGCAGATAAAGATGCTGAAAGGTACAACTGTAATGCTACAAACATTCTGGATGAGGTTTTGCGCAATTATATGGTGGATTAAATGTTTAATAAACCAGCTAACATGCATTTTATTCCCTCAATTTTTAGAAAGTTGCTGTGCGAAGCCAACAGGAAGCTCAGCCAAGTGCTTGTGGACGTCTTGAAGACGACTGCGGCAGCTGAGGAAACTTTAGGCCTCCACATGCAAAGGCTGTGTGAAGCTTCAGCTGCAGTGCAGCCTACCGAGTCGAACACACAGACACAAACCTGCCTGAGTGATACTCCAGGCGAGTAACATCATGATCTAGAAAACACTTGAGTTAACTCTTTGTTAAACAGTTAAGAGTCCAAGTTAACATCCTCCAGATGGCTGGATGTGCACCAGACCTGTGTTTACTCCAAAATGTTCGTTTGTTGCACATTTTATATCCAAATTCATTCAAGTGTAAATTATTTTATCGCAAGATCAAATATGTTTAGGTTGTGACATGAAAGCTGATCTAAACCACAAGCCAGTAAAATGTTGGAAGTTGGACTGAAGTTAATTGTAGCAACCATTGAGGTCAAACTAATGTGTTGCTGGCAACTTTTACTGGAATCTAAGCAACATTGTTTCAAATGTTGTTTTGGGATAAGTGGGATTTTCTGTTGCATTTCTGATTTCTACGTGATAGAACGCACATCATTTTATTGTTTTATGCTCTGAAATGTAAGTGAAATATAGGACAGATAAATTGCACCACAGAATTTAAAGTGTGTCTCATTTTATCAAGCCAACTTATTGAAAATAATAATTAACCACAAATTATGGATATCTTGTAAAATATGTTGACTGCTCTAAACTAAATAATTCTGGATTATTTGTGATAGTTTATCAAGAGTTATTTTGTTTTGATCTCTATTATTCAAAATATATGGGTATTTGAAAAGGCAGTAGATGCTTTAACCCTTAAAATATTTTAATATTTATTTATCTCCTCTACCACTAAACTCTTGTTTTTCCACAGTGCTGAACACAGGATGATTATCGTTCAGTCGCTGGTGGATTAAAAACATGTCACAGCTGGTTTCATCACATAAATGCAAATTAAGTTTGTTGCTTGTTGGATTATATGTCAGCATTTATATGTGCAGCACAGGCAACGTTAATCTAATCTGTGTTTTTATGGAAATACATTTAAGAGCTCAGCAGATATTTTCCAGTTTAAACAAAACATGAAATACAATAAACCTGTTAACTTGGTGCTTGTGCAACAACTCATAAATGTTTTAAACATTTTTGGTGTTTTATATTTGTAATAGTTAAAATTATTATAAATTTCATGGGTTTTATGCCCGTTCAGACCTGCAGAAGCCGACCATTATTTCCTGAAATCATCTTTTTTTAAATAATAGTTCAGCTGTTTTCTGTAAACATACAGCCCCTTGCTGTGAGGTTTGATGGAAATAAGAAACTTAATAGCTAGAGGTTTATTTCATTACCCACCAAAGTGTGTCTGCTGTTGACGTATTCTCCGTCCGTCTCCCTTTAAAGTAATGATTAACACCCGTTTGCATTCTGGTCAGTCCGGTTTATGAGCTGTACATGATAATTGCTGTGAAATCTGTCAACCTGTTTAGCCTGTATTTCATAGCTTTTACGTCATTGTCGTTGTGCTTTTGTTAATATGATTCTCGCCTCTGCAACAGAGTCAGAATATGCACACATTCACATCAATCAATCAAATTTTATTTGTACAGCACATTTCAGCAGCATGGCATTTCAAAGTGCTTTACATGATTAAAAAAACAGCATGTGACACTGAATAAACAGTAAGGAGAAAAAAAAAGATTAAAAAAGATAAAAACATTAAAACCCCCTTTCAAAGCAGGGGGGACGACACACGCACCCTTGTCCTTAGGACTTTAGTTAAACGCCATCAGCTGGGACTCTAAACCTCGTAAGATTTTAGCTAAACTTTGTTTAACTGGGACTCTAACCCATGTTTTACTCAAGGGACTCTAGCCTGAATACGGCTACGAGTGAGGGACCGTACCCGCACCTTTACATCTTTAAAAACTAAACACAGTTTAAACAGTGAGAAAGAGAAGTAAAAAAGAAATTAATAAATCACATAAATAAAACATTTATCCTTCTGATCCCACAGAAACTCGCGAGAGCAGGAAAGCTGGTGCCGACGCCAGTTTCTGGTCTGGTAAGTTGGAGGCTGAAGAGGTTCTGGAGTTTCCCCAGGAGTTGATGGACCGGCTGCTCCTTGGGCCAGAATCGCAGCTTGAGAGCGAGGAATATTTCCTGGGCATCAGCAGACGACTTCAGACAGCTGTGGAGAAGATGTTGGTGACCATTACAGACACGACTAACCAGGTATCAGGCCAGAATTCACAGAGTTCACCTTTACTCGTATATCACTGAGTAATTAGAAAAGTGCTAAGAAAGAAGGGGATACAGACAAATAAGGAGCTTAATTTGGGGTTATTTGCACACACATTTAAAATGTATAAAATAACAGGGAATGGTTGGCCATGCCCCTTTCAGAGCTATGAGAGCACACACAGTCTGTGATCTCACCTGAGTGATTACATGATGTGAAAGAGCAGAATGACTTCTAGTTTCTGTTCATTCACATTGACATTTCTCCGCCTGAACTGTCCATAACAATTAATATTGTAAAAGATTTAATTAACAGCACAAAAGCCCAAAGAAACAAACCGCTACCAGTTTCTGCTTGCATGTTCTTGTGTTTGTGTCTGTAAACGGAAAACTCCAGCGACACATTCAGGCTTTCAAAACATTTTAAAGACCTCTAAACACTGTTAACCCCCCACCCGTGGGTCTGCGCGGCTGTTCATTTGGAGACATAATGGGGATGAGACGGCAGAATGTGTCCAGAATTCACACACAAAAGAGCTGCCTCATTCCCTCTGGTTGCCTGTAGATACGAGCCGTATTTACACAGAGCTTTTTGTGTTGGCCGAGCGGCCTATCCTGGTCCGGACTCGCAGAGCGGCTCCACCCCCGCAGGGTGTCCATGCCGCGCTCCCGCTGCGTCCCGTTCAGCTCGCAGAGATGGGGCCAGCTAAACTAGGCCATTGAGCGTGTTACAGTAACTGGCTGTACAACTCATCCCTCCCTCTGGCTGGAATTCATGTGTTATTCACGCTGAAATGGGCTCTGTCTTGGTTTTCTAAAAATAGCTCCAAAGACGGGAGGCAAAGCATTACTGCTCTGTAGGTGTCTTTAACATCGGAGTAAAGGATTTATTTTCTAACTAAATTTATCAGAACATGTTTGTAGGCATCTTGGTGTAGCACGAGTAATAAGACAAATCAGCAGTACCTGGTAATCAATCTAATCAAACTGATATCTGTTTTCTAGATGGAGTGCATTCACACCGTTTATGTTTAGTTCGCTTTAATCTAAACCTAGTTTGTGTGCCTAGAAAGTCTGGCTCCTTTGGGGATGTGTGGATGCACAATTTCAACCAAAAAAGCGAACAGTGCTTTAGTCTGAAAGCGTATGTGAGAGCCAAGCAGACCGGAGTCCGCTCCAAAACCAGGAAGCGGACTACAACGCAGGGCATTCTGGGTAAATACAACCAAAAAAACATGTGAGTCAAGCGCTAACGGGAGAAATGGCTTGTAGTCTTTTACCAAAGACAGAATTTCTACAATGCAACATCGCTTCATCTTTGTTTACATTTGCACTCAGTGTCTTCTTCAGAGTTTTTTGTGTTGTTTCCTTCAGTAGTTCTTGTTGCAACGCCACCACAGGCAAGGAGGTGAACATGTTTTTATTCCTTTGAGCGTGAAACCGAACCACAACAACTGAAAATTTAACAAATGTTGCAATTTCAGGTATGAAGAAAACCTTATATAATTGTATTCTGGATTTACAACTGAGTTTCCCATAAGAAATCGATAAACTGCATGATAAATTAAAACAAACTCAATAATTTTCATTGGCGTGATTTATTGTTTATCTCTTTTTTTTCTGTCTTTCTACCAAAAACTGAATGATAAATGTCTTCAGTTTGGTGTTTGGGTCTCAACTAACCCCTGTGTTGAAAGACAATTTTCTTTACAAAGACTTGAAAGTTAATTTTCTTTGTTTTATTCATTTATTTTGGATATTTAAAATGTCTTTCAGTTTGAGTGTTAAATGCTCATTAGAATTTAAAGATCTTTAGAATGTTCTCTTGCTTTACCATTATATTACTTTAAAATGGTTTGAAAACAACAATACTATCGTTTATCGCAATAACTTCTGGAACAATTTATCGTCCAGCAAAATTTAGCATGACAGGCCTATTTACAATTATATGTCCAACGGCTCGCATCGGACGGAAACTCCTTTTTTTGCTATAAGTAAAAAAAATCATTTAAAGCATTGAGAGTATATAATTGTGATTGTTTGGCCGCTGTGTGGAATAAGAGGACATCATCTGCGTTTCTTCGGCATCATATTTTGAAGAGAGTAACAGTTATTGAAGGTTAACGGTTAAATCTGATCTGTTTGGTTGCACAGAGATTTCTTGGTGTATTTTATTTTATTTCTCTAATTTCTTGTAGAATATTAAAAATTTAAGATGATTCTGACATGAAAATATTTATTTTCCACAAAAAAGAACAGCTTATAAAAAGCCCTACAATCTCTAAACTTAGTAAAATCTGAAATCAGATGTCATTTCTTTAAAATATGATCTCATTTTAGATTAGTTTGTTGTGCCATCAGTGATGTTCAAGCGAACATCACTGATGGCACAACAAACGTCTAATCAACGGAGCCTCTAATGGTTCCTTCATTGATTTTCCTGCTATTGATCGGCTGTACATTAGTCTTGTCTGTTTGTTGTTGAATCACCAAGTCGTTAACGGAGACATGCAACAAGCCCAATCAGGAATGTTAAATGTCTTTGTTGAGCCATGGCTTGTAAATGATTTGCCCTTCGGTAGGTGTTTGTTGTCACGGTTTCTCACTGCTGTTTCCTGCCTGGGCCAGATGGAAATAGTTTATTAGACAGCTGACGGAGCAGAACAGTGGCTTAAATCGTCTTGAATTGTTATTTTTTGCTGCTTCAGAGGGAAGAGAATCTGGTTTGACAGCTTTCTGTGAAATGGGCGTGTGCTGTCTGGTTGCTTGTGAGCGCCGATCTGTTTGCAAATCTACCCGGTCTGCTGGCCTTAAGAAGGATTGAAGCCACACCTGATTTCTCCTCCCACTTTTTCTGGGTAGGATCCTGCTGTGTGTTTTAGAGTAGGAAGTAGGAAAAGGCGCTCTCTTCTCACTGCTACATGGTTTTTAATCTCTAAGCAGAATCATTCTGGCGACCTTACTGGTTGTGTTGATTGGTAATGCAAGGAATCTTTAGGAAGTAGGGAGGAAGGATAGAGGGAGTGACTTTGCGATCTGAGCGCTGTCATTACGCTCTCACCCGGTTGACGCCTGGGCCGGTCAATTAGAAGGGGCCCCTGGGAGGCTCCCATGCAGGTCGGGGCTGCTGCAGCGTCACGGTATTGTTAATGAATCTCCAGAGAGAGAGAGAGAGAAAGCAGAGAGCAGAGGGGGGTGTGAGCTTTACTGAGCGGCGTAATATGGTTTCACTCTGAGGAAAGAAGGTCAGCGACGACGCGCAGCGAGGAGCGATGAAGGGAAGAAATGCTTTGCTTTTTGTTTGCCCTCCTCCAACCGTGTTCAGGAGTGGATGTTAGCCGTCCGGACCTGGATCGGACTTCACCCTGCTGCCGAGGATGACACTTTATTGCGGGACTGTAAAAACTCTCCTGTTTCCTGAAGGATTTTTATTCTCGAAGCTCACCTGACGCTCCATGTGATTGAGATGACGTGAATGTCACCTTCTTCAAACGATGTTTACTCTTCCTGCATGTGTGTGCAAAACACATAGAGACAGTTGCTTGGAGCTATCCACAACATATCTCCCGCTGGACTTTATTCCCCTTTCGCAGCGAGCCGGCTGAGCCCAACGGATCGCATCGGACGGAAACCCCTTTTTCATGAATCCGGGTAGGAAAGCGAAAGGCTGGAAGTTTTGCCCGCCATGGATTCCTATCTCTCCTACAGGAACTCGAGCATGCAGAGAAGCACGTGGCTGGAGGGGGAGGACCAAGACGTGTACGAGGTGGAATCCCGCATACCCCTTCCTCGACCCTTCCCGCTGTGCAGCACCTTGAACACACGAAACTCCGTGGTGGTCCAGACCCAGATCTCACATGTCAACAACAGGACTAATGGCCACCTTCTTAAAGTCATATCTAAAATCTCCCTGCCCACTCCTCCGTATACAGTAAGTTTACCACCAGGCTGCTGCGTTAAATTATAAATGAGTTCAGGGATTGTGTGTTTTTAACCAGCGAGTGTGGATGAATGTTTCATGGGTTCATTTCATGGCCTGTTTTCTGCAGCTCAGGTCCAAACATGCACGTAGTTGTGATGTAAGATGAATGTGTCTCCATATAGGCGCTCAGCAGCGCTCCTGATTCATTAGGTGAAAGATCTTATGACTTCTCCTCTGTGGCTGGTTCACATTACCGCTTCCCAGTTCCCACATCATCACAATAAGACCTTTGCTCAGGGAGATATGAAAATCTATGGAAAATGAGTGCGCAGGCGGTTTATGCCGGTTAAATACGATGTTCTCCAAGTATTTTTATCGGGAAAAACGTTGCTTCTGTCACCTGACTGACGGGTTTTATGGTGCAGATGTGGTTAAAATACCCGACTGCAAAACGGTTAAATCAGCACGTAGGCTGGGTTTGTTACAGTTTATAAAACAAGTTGCTCTTTCGTTTGTGGCGGTGCTATCATGATTATCATGAGACCTTTATACTCAGATACAATAACGGCTTCGCCAAATGTTTGTGATTGCAATATATTTTTAAAGATGACAAAATGTCAACTGAACATGAGATTGGAGAATAAAATGTTTACAAAACCTTTACAGTTAAAACACAAACATGTTTTAGTTGATATGTCTTAGATTAATATCTTTATGGTTATTATATGACTTGGGTTATATATCTATATTCATTTTTATTAACATATTTCTTCGGTGGATTAATTTAGTTGTTGACGAATGAGGGGAAAAGTTGAATGGGAGACTAATAGACAGATTGGTTGATATTTCCTAGGATAAGATTAATTTTGGACAAACGGTAAAAGCAAAACAAATCAATTTAATTAAAGATGAGGCAAATCTGCTGGAACTGCTGATCATGAGAAGCAAAAAGTGGAATTAAAATGAACTTTTTCTCCGATCAAGCAAAAATGAACACAAAGCTGATGATTATCAACAACATTGCTTTCTAATGGTTTTAATAGACCCACCTCTGGAGCCTCAGGTGGCTCTTTCGACCGTCCACAATGACTACTTTAAATATTAAAAAGACCCAAAATTGTTTTTAAATTTAGATGCAATAAAAGAAGTACATTTTCAAAAGTTTTCAGTTTATTCCTACAATATTTGTGTTACATTTCTACAATGAGTGACAGGAGAAGTACTAGTATTATGCTTCCAGATCTGGTTTTAGCTTGAAATCTGGTGGTTTTTAAAAAATTTTTACATGATTTTTAGTCCCACAGAAAAAAATCCATCTTCTTTTTACTTAATTCTTCTTTACTTTAAATATTAAAAATTGTAGGTAAAACGGTGGTTCTTTAAAAATGACAACAAATTATTTGAATCATTGCTGCTTCGTTTACAGAGTCAATCATTTGTTTTATCTCCTGCTGCTGTTTCTGCCACTCTGCGTTAATCATTAGGTGCTGATCCTCAGTTTGCATTTTACATATTTTATACTTGCACACTTTGAATGGAAATGACTTCAATAGATGTCAGATGACGGCAATATCTGCAATAATCGATTACATATTATTGAACCTGAACTACAGCATTAAATTGATTGGTGGCAGTTTCAAAGATCCAGCATTTGTAGTGTTTAAATTCCCGTGTTGTGTGACGCTCTGTCCTCCGTGTCTCGCTGCAGCTGGAGCACGCCCGCCTGACCCAGACTGAGCTGATGCGGGAGTCCTTCCGCCACAACCAGGAGATCACAGAGCTGCTGCAGAAGCAGGAGGAGCTGCAGGAGAGGGCGACGGAGGAGGCCCGAGCCCGGGAGCAGCTGGCTCTGGAGCTCCACCGTGCCGAGGGTTCGACTCTTACTGTTATCTGAAATAACAACCAGCTTTTACTGAGGAGAAAAGTTTACATCAAGCATGAAGAATACTCAGCTCCCAACGCTGATGGTTAATTTCTTACCCACTCAGTGGAGTTTCATCCCTTCCCTGCTTCACTTTCTTTGCTACTACATATTTGAATAAATTACAGGACATTTGATCGTAAAAATGATGAAATGTCTTATGTAATCAGCTTCATTTGGATTTATTTCCAATAGATATTTCCTCCTTTTTCCATTGGTTACTGCTGTTTTTAATCCACTTTAGGAAAGTTAACTCTTGAGAAATAATGCACATTAATGAACCTGAATTTTTTAAAAGTTAACTATGAATTTGTAATTAATTATGTAGCAGCTGGTCTGAAATTGATCAGCTGCACCAGATTGATTTCAGACCCTTTCTTCTTTGGGTTTTACTGTTAATCCCACAGATCAAGAATATTTCCTTCTCTTTTGCTTTGCAGCAGTGGCTTTATGGCTCTTTCTAATCTTGGCCTGTCCTTTATAATACTGGGATCCTGTTTCTCTGTTTACTCTGTAATCTTGTAGAGGAGCACCTGTCATAAAATCAAATAGAAAGCTGTTCAAAAAGAGTAAAAGCCTGTAGCTTTTGTTGAAAATATTTTATTTGTGTTAGAGCAGTGTTATAAATGATCACTTTGGTGTTTTTGTGGAATAAGTTACACCGTATTCCTTTAAAAAAAATCTACACCCATGTAAGCCAGATCATGAAGTGAAGTGAAAACTGGTCTGAATGTTGATCTTTGACGCTCCATTAACCTGTTAGGAGTGCTGCGTTTCCACCGGGCTTGTTGCACTGTGATCTGAAAGAGAAATATCTGCACTATTGTGCTGGAAGATCAAGTTAAAACTCCAGGGTGTGGCGTTTTCAAACTGGTTCCGAGCTTTAAATTGAGTTTAGCCTTGAAAGAGGATATTTTTTCTTACAGATGGAACATATTAAAAGTCACAAACATGACCTGATTAAAACCCAAGATGGTCAGATACTGTGGCTGATAACTTATCTATTAATTAAGTACATTTGTAGTTTTTCAACGCCGCTCTCTACAGCTGGTGGATGATGTTGTTTTTAGTCTTGAATTACTTACCTTGGACACCTGACAGAGATCCCTCCCAAGGCAAACTTTGCATAAATCTTTTGTCCTGTTGTCTATTGATACTCCTGGAAACCATGGTACGACAGCAGGCAGTATATTTTATAGAAATGAATGTCATTAAAAATAAAATTATGATTTTATAAGCTAGTAAAAGACAAGAAAATGTGAATCATAACTTGTTTTGTGACCTGTTAAAGTTTGAATGGTGTATCTAGCTATAAAAAAAATCTAGGAGTTGAAACAATTTTGCTGAATTCTCAAGATTTTTAACGTTCTTTGGTTTAAAAATAACTTGTTTACTAATAGGTTAGTAGCACAAAGCTTCCAGAAAACGTTACACTTCAAAAACACAAAATCTTACCAAGTAATTTTGGTCTAGTTTCTAGTGCAAATATCTCAGTATGCTTGAAATAAGACAAAACTAACTTACTAGTAACTTTTTAGCAAGATATAGAAGCTTGTTTTAAGTAAATAATTCCATAATATTGATTAAAAAGTGCTTGTTCTATTGGTAGATAACTTTAACTTACAGCATGGGAAAATGTCTAGTTTTAAATTAAACATTATTTACTTAAAACAAACTTTTATATCTTGCTAAAAAGTTACTTGTAAGTTAGTTTGGTCTTGTTTCAAGTATGCCCAGGTATTTGCACTCGAAATTAAACCAACATTACTTGGTAAGATTTTGCGTTTTTGCAGTGTAGCTGATGAAAATTCACTCAACAAATCCTTTTGTTGAGTGTTTATAACAAAGAAGAGAGCTGAACAAAAACATATGAGGGTTTTTCTTTTTTTTGTGAATGTATACGAGTTGCTGCTTTCTTTCTAAGGGTGCGTCTCTTGCAGGTCTCATAGATGGCTACACGGGAGAACGAGCTGCACTGGAGGAGCGGCTGCGTCAGAAGGAAGAGCTTCAGCTGAGCCTCGAGCAAGAGCTGCAGGTGAGCTGCAGGGAGGGGGAGACAAGTAAATCACATGTCAGCGTTTCCTCCAGAAAACCTGCTAAGCCTGGTGCACAGGGCACTAAATCATTCATTTAGCGGCCCACCATGTGTTTGAGTTAAAAATGTTTAAAGTTGACAGGAAATTTTCAATTATAATTTGAAAGTTATGCATATTTTGGAAGACTTGAAGATTAAAACCAAAATAGCAACTATAAAGTCTTCGAAAAGGCAATAGTTAAAAAAAGAAAGCTAATAAATTAACAATGCTAAGTCTGGTGGGGGCACAAGTAAAGCCTGATGGCCCGCCAGGCTTGTAATACACTAAGGGAAACCCTAACATGTGATGGCTAAAGTGGTAGATGTTTAGCTGCTGACACACAAGGATCTTAGCAAGAATCCAAGATTTGCATAAATATATAACACCCAGAGTCCAAGAGAGGCAAGTTTTAAGCACAATGTGCCGTTAAAAACGGCACTAAATATTGACATTTGATTTTTATTTAACATTTGCTGAAATATTTTTGTTGGATAGCTTGTCAAATTGTCATTAAACTGATAGTCATACATAAATGCCATTATACATGATACAATTTTGCATTTCTTTAAAAAAAAAAGTATAAAAAAAAAAAAAAAAAATCCAGCTGGCTACAAGTTCTGTTGAACTAGAGGTCATTATCTGATCCTTTGCTAAATTAAAGCAGATAAACAAGCCCAAGCATGATTACAACGCACATAAAAACATAATAAAGACTGAGCAGGACATGTGTAAAAGAGCTTTATTTTATAATAAATTGGTTTATTTATTCTTTAACTTCATTTTGTTTAGTCAAAACCTTACTTTCTCCTGACATTTACATATCAGTTAGGCTAGGCTGTGCTTGACAGGTGGTGGTTAACGTGGCAACCAGTAACTGACAGCTCGTCCACTTCTGCTGTTGCCGTCGGTAACGGTGGGGCAGAAGCTTCTGGTCTGATGTTAGCCACAAACTTTGTTAGCCACAAACTTTATGTTAGCGTAAATACATTGAGCCTGAGTGTGAGACTCAGGTCTCAAAATTAAAAATTATAACAAAAAAATATTATAATTTTGTTATAAAATGTTATCCGATATTATCAGATTTGTTGCTTGGATTCTGAATAAATCTATTTTTTTTTTTTTTTTTTGACTTTTCAAGCAGAAAAAATCTTGACGTTTTCTTCTTTTTTTGAGAAAGAGAGAGTTAAACATATGGCAGCAAGTATCAGCAAGAATCCAAATTTCAACTCCTGATTTTTTAAAATTTTTTAATTTCCCCCTCAGGTAACAAGTAGCCGGCTGCACGAGTTGGAGCAGGAGCGGCTTCTGATGCTGGAGGAGCGCGAGCTGTTGTCACGGCAACAGGACGCCATGAGGGAAGAGGCGGGGCCACGTGAGCTGTGTACGTATCACCTCAACGAAAGGGTGGGGTTAACAAGCTTCTGGTGTATTGACTCAAAGTTACCTTGTTTTACCTGCAGCGCAAAGGGACAAGTGTTTATCCAGCCGTTAGACATGTTAGTTATTTACAGTGACATGTAAATTTTTAGTTGCATTGTAGGCGAAGGCTGTGAATTATTCACCTACAGTTGGTTAGTTTCAAGCTTTTTCCTACAACTTCCACTTAAAGGATAAAGGTTTCTTCAACCAAACCTCAAACCCTCATAGTAATTATTATTTATTGCTTTAATTTAGAAAGCGGAATAAGCAATGGTTCTACCAGAAATATAAAGGAAATGTTCATATTACGGCTGTTGTAAACAAATATTTTAATAATCGAGTATTCTATCGATTTTTCTTATGAGTAAACAAGTAATCGGATAAGAAAATTTGATAAAATGAAATATTGGTAAATCTGACATGACAGCAGTGTTACTATCGGATATCAACATTGGTCTAAGTTTCCAACAAATGGGTTTTCTGTTGTGTAGAAAATTAACCTGTAACAATAATGGCTCACTTTATAAGTTCACCAGAAGAAAAGTTGTACAAAAATATGAAATTGTATTCAATTTAATTATAAAGAGGCAGGCTCACAAATACACTAATAAAATAATGTCTATACTCCAGCTTTTAGTTTATGTATTGATCTTCAGTGAGTTTAGTAGGTGAGCTCTCACCTTGCCCCAGCCATTTATAGCTTTTGATGAGATTGGACACCTTCGTGTCGTATATTTAAAGGTTTTTCCATCTTTTAACTCTACTTTTCTAAAGAGGTAACATTAATTTTGATGTATATTTATGCTAATTTTACACTTTATTGCCCCCATTTAATAAAAAGGGTGTCACTTCCTTACATTTTCTCATAAATGGTGAGTATTCTGCTATTAAAATCATAAACAAGGGCTTCTTCAATACTTCCCCCTCCATTTTTTTCTGCAGTTTTTAAGGAAAAAGCAAACCTTCCTTTCTCCACCTTTCCTGCATTCAGTTCCTGACAGTTTTCCTGTTCGTGGCAAAAGAAACCAGAGCATGTTAAATTCTCGTGTGCTTTCTCATCCTCCTGTAGGCCTAGTTGAAGCTGCAATGGTTGCAGCACCTGAAGCAGGTGTGTCCACTTTGAGCATGGCTCGGTCATGTCTCTGTCTGTCCTCATGAGTCGTCTGGCTGAGTGATGGTGCATCTCTCTAACCCTTGATCCAGCAACTCATCGACACAGCTTGAAGCTTGCTTGCTTATGGGCTCATACTCACTCAAACAGTCACTAACCTCTGCTGCAGCTCTGTGTCTTCACCGATTCTTGTCCCGGAGTCAGTGTTGGCATCCGCTTTAGCATGAGAAAAACAACCTGCAGGCATCTGTACACTGCTTTGCAGAATTATTTGTAAGCTTTTCCTCATTTTGTCACATTACAGCATCAGACATCATGTAAAAATCGGTAGCGTCTGATGTCTAAGAGATTATTTTTACAATATACCAATTAATAATAGGACAGCAAAAGATTTTTTCTTTTTACAGATTTGCTATCAAGGGAAGCTAAAACTGTCACTTTAGGAGTTTTGGGTAGAACATATTTACAAAGTTTTTTATTTTATCATAAATGCAAAATGTGATATTTTTTTTACAGTTTTAGCTTAATTACTACTTTGAATAAATTGTTCTTTTATCCATTTGTTTTTTTGTCTCCAGGTAACAATTGATTACTAAATTAGTTGACAATTATTCTGATAATCGATTCATTATGATTAATGCAATGAATAATTGCACCTTGTTTATTTATTTTTGTTTATTTTATTTAGTTAATAGAGAGGAAAATGTGTTACAATTTCACCTTTTTCAAATATTTTGCAACCCTAATCAATCACATAAAATCCTAATAATATAAATCAGTTTGTGGTTGTAATGTGACAAAAATGTAGCAAAGTTTAAGTTTCATGAACAATTTTGCAAAGCACTTTACGTCATCATGTCCTTTCTCTTTTTGTGACCATTTATGCTGCTTGTAGGATTTCTTTGAATGAAATGATTGGCTGTTCAGGTGGAAACTCCTCTCCTCTCCTCTCCTCTCCTCTCCTCTCCTCTCCTCTCCTCTCCTCTCCTCTCCTCTCCTCTCCTCTCCTCTCCTCT
>CAEGAF010082974.1:0-10930 GCA_903067075.1 Micropoecilia bifurca | reverse complement strand
GACTGTTGGAAGACCATTTCAGGTGACGACCTCTTGAAGCTCATCAAGAGACCAAGAGTGTGTGAAGCATTAATCAAAGCAAAAGGTGGCTACTTTGAAGAACCTAGAATGTAAGACATGTTTTCAGTTGTTTCACACATTTTTCTTAAGTATATAATTCCACATATGTTAATTCATAGTTTTGATGTCTTCAGTGTGAATCTACAATTTTCATACTCATGAAAATGAAGAAAACTCTTTGAATGAAAAGGTGTGTCCAAACCTTTGGTTTGTACTGTGTGGTGGATTAGAATTTTTGAGCCCTTACAGCAGATGTGTGGTCAATTAAAAACTAATCAAGGGAAAGCAACACACACACAAAAACAACAACCAAAAGTAAATTAAAAAAAATTAATTCTGCATCACAATCAAAAGTTTAAACGGTAATTCCACCTCTGACTCCAAATGGGAAAGATGACCCTTTAGTTCAAAGTATGTTTTAACTGTCTTTTTAAAACAGCAAGTAATCTTCAGAAAGATGTAAACCATACCATCTCTATGCGAAGCATTTTCTTCTTTCTGCAGGCAGAGTTTAAACCTCATGAGGCTGCATGTTCCATCCTGTCCAGCAGCAATCACACCATCACCAACAGCCATGTTTATAGTGGCGCGTGTGTCCGTGTCATGAGAGTGAAGAAGACTGGAGCTGTACTGATTTTTTCCAACCATCTTCACATCCAGGAAATGCTGAAAGACAAGTTTGATTAAATCAGATTTGCATTCTGTCATTAGGTGTCTGTGCAAATTTTCACCACAATATTAAAAAGTTATATTAAAATTAATGAGAATTTCTTTACTACAAATAAAACTAGAGATTAGTACAATTAAAATGTACAAATAAAACAAACTGAACTTATAGTGCAGTTTCAGACATTTTCTTAAACTACGTTGAGATGACCTGTTATGAACTGGCACTAAATAAATTAATTGATTTAAGCTGATTTTGTCAGCCATTCAAAGCAATTTCCACAAAATCAACCTATTCACACACAAATTAATGTTAATATAATACTTCTTAGTACAAAACCTTTTTTGGTGCCATACATCCAGTGTCAGGGAATGGTGCAGGATAAAGTTGGACCTAGATGCAGATGCTGGAGGCATGATATAACCTAACCAGCAGAGTGCAGTAGAACTGCAAAAATAGTGAGGACAAGGACCCAGTCTTCCTTTTTGACAGTCCTTTCCACAAATTACCTCCCTTTGTTACCATACCATACCAAATTTATTTTTAAAGCACTTTAAAACAACCACAGCTGATACAAAGTGCTGTACATTAAAACACAGCATAATAAAATAAAAATAAAAAATAAAAAACTCTTACAGTTTAAAAACAAAAACACACACTTTACGACTAGATCCCGCTGGAGTTAAAAGCCAAGTAAAATAAATGGGTTTTAAGATGAACTTTTGTTTGTCTTTGTTTTGTTCTGTTGGTAAATATTGTGAAAGTGATCCTCTCCATGGGCTGCCACCTTATCACGGTGGAAGGGTTTGAGTCTCCCAATGATCCTAGGAGCTATGCTGTATGAGGCTTTATGCCCCTGATAGGGTCACCCAAGGGAGACTGGTCTTAGGTGAAGAACCACCTAGGATCTGCGCAACCCGAAGTCCCCTTATAATGAACAATAACAATGGTTCTAGTTTTCCCTTGCCTGAACGCGGGTCACCGGGGCCCCACCCTGGAGCCAGGCCTGGAGGGGGGGCACAATGGCAAGTGCCTGGTGGCCGGGCTATGGAGCTTGGCTGGGCTCAGCCCGAGACATGGGTCCCTCTCCCATGGGCCCACCTTTTGGGCCAAAATGGTCGGGTGGAGTGTGGGATGGGTGGCGGCCGAGGAAGGGGACGCTGGCGGCAGAAGCTGGCTCTTGGGACGTCAGGGTTTCCCCCAGTGTATTATAGGCATGGCGGCCCGCCATGCCTAGCTACCCCTGCCGCCAAGCCTAGCGTTTCAGCTGTTTGGGATTCCCCTCGGTAATTTCCCCCCAGAAAGCCGGTGGAGAGTCCGCGCTTCCTGATTTGCTAGCCCCGCCGCTAGGCTAAGCGTTGCGCCGCTTCAGCTGTTTGGGATTCCCCGGTAATTTTCCCTCAGAAAGCAAAGCAAGTGGAGAGTCCGCGCTTTCCGATTGGCTGCCTGTCACATTCAGCGTTCGTCAACAGAATTGTTGGCGGGCGCGCGAAGCCCCCGTCCTCCCCCGTCGGACGCCCCGACCGCCAGGCTTAGCAATTTGGGGAAACCCTGGACGTGCAATGTCACCTCTCTAGTGGGGAAGGAGCTGGATCTAGTGTGTGAGGCTGAGAGGTTTCGGCTAGAAACAGTCGGCCTCACCTCAACGCATGGCTCGGTTCTGGAACCAGACTCCTTGAGAGAGGATGGACGTACTTCCACTCTGGAGTTGCCCGTGGTGAGAGGCGAAAGGCAGTAGTGGGCATACCTGTTGCCCCCCATCTCTGCGTCTGTACGTTGGGGTTTGCCCCAATGAACGAGTGGGTAGCCTCCCTCAGCTTATGGGTGGGAGGACGGGTTCTGACTGTTTGTGGGTCAAACAACAGTTTAAATTACCCACCCTTCTTGAAGTTCTTGGTACTGGAAAGTGCCCCTCCAGGGGATTCCCTTGTTCTGCTGGGGGAATTCAACGCTCACGTAGGCAATGACAGTGAGACATGGAGGGTTGTGGCTGGGAGGAATGGCCCCCCTCGATCTGAATTTGAATGGTGTTCTGTTGTTGGACTTCTGTGCTTGTCATGATTTGTCCATCACAAACAACATGTTCAAGCATAAGGATGTCCATATGTGCACTTGGCACCCGGACACCCTAGGCCGCAGTTCGATGACTGACTTTGTCATCGTTTCGCCGAATCTGCGGCGGCATGTCTTGGACACTCGGGTGAAGAGAGGTGAGGAGATGTCCACTGACCACTACCTTGTGGTGAGTTGGCTCCGGTGGTGGGGGAGGATGCCGGTTAGATCTGGCAGGTCCAAACATGTTGTGAGGGTCTGCTAGGAATGTCTGGTGGAGTGTCCTGTGAGACGGAGCTTTAACTCCCATCTCCAGCAGAACTTTGAAAATGCTTCTGGGGAGGTAAGGGACATTGAGTCTGAGTGGACCATGTTCCATGTTTCCATTGTTGAGACAGCTTATCGGAGCTGTGGCTGCAAGTTTGTTGCTGCCTGCCGCGGCAGCAACCCTCAAACCCGTTGGTGAACACCTTTGCTGAGGGATGCTGTCAGGCTGAAGACGGAGTCCTATTGGGCCTTTTTGGCCTGTGGGTTTCCAGAAGCAGCTGATGGGTACTGGCAGTCAAAGTGGCATGCAGTTTGGGTGGTTGCTGAGGCAAAAACTTGGATGTGGGAGAAGTTTGGAGAGACCATGGAGAAAGTCCTACCCCAAGTGGAGGAGTTTAAGTATCTCGGGATCTTGTTCACGAACGAGGGAAGAAGGGAGCGGGAGATCGACAGACGGATTGGCGCAATGTCTGCAGTGAAGCGGGTGCTGTTCCGATCCATTGTGGTGAAGAGAGAGCTGAGTCAAAATGCCAAACTTTCGATTTACCGGTCGATCTACGTGCCTACCCTCATCTATGGCTATGAGCTTTGGGTCATGACCGAAAGAACAAGGTCGCGGATACAAGCAGCTGAAATTAGTTTTCTCCATAGGGTAGCTGGGTTCTCCCTTAGAGATAGGGTGAGAAGCTCAGTCATCCGGGAGGGATTCAGAGAACCGCTGCTCCTTCATGTCGAGAGGAGCCAGTTGAGGCTCAGGCATCTGGTCAGGATGCCTCCTGGACGCCTTCCTGGTCAGGTGTTCCAGGCACGTCCCACCGGGAGGAGGCCCTGGGCACGACCTAGGACTCCCTGCAAGGAGGTCGGCCTGGGACCTCCTTTAGGATTCCCCCGGAAGAGCTGGAATAAGTGGCTGGGGAGAACGAATATTAATAGCTTGACCTGATATTTCCATTTAGACATTGTAAATAGATGTTAAGACTCACAACAATTAGCACCAATGTATTGTTCTAGCTGAGTCGTGTTGAGAGACGTCAGTCTTCATCTAAAGCAGCTTTTTCATGCTTAGTATTATTTACCCCATTTAAAAATACTGAAGGACTACCTAACTTGTAATTGCCCCCGCAATAACACAACATTTTAATATATACAACCTGAAATGAAAATATTAGTGTCTTACTTCACTGTCTTTGTTTCTCCGAATATGAAAGGTGGCGCTGTTTTGTGAATGTGACTAGCCACAATAAAATCATGATCAAGTCTACTTGGGCGTTTTGAGCTACAGATTCTGAAAGTATGAATTCTAAACTTTTCCAGTGATAAAAACACGTGGAAATCAAAAAATGTTTATACTAGTGTTCTGTGCACTAATAACATTTAAGGGATATTTCTAATTTAGAAGCATAATAAACAAAAAAATAGACTTGAGTTGTCTTGGCAAAAACAAACATTTTCTTTCAGTCATTTTATTTAGCCCAAAATAAATGACTTTATATTTTAGATGTTAAGATGCAGTTGGTCAGCATAGGTGCACCTCTGTGCACCACCTCTTCCCCATCATATCGCATTCACTGGACCTACAACTACGTGCATGTGGCATGCTGTGTAAGCTAGTGTTCAACCACAAAAGTTCTGGACCTCACCCTGAGAAACTTTAGACTAGTATCTTCTGGTTTTCTTTTTATTGACCTGGTCTTAAACTATTTGTCCATTATTATTTTTAAGTACAACCCTTTGGTAAGCTAACTGTAGCGTCGCAAGGGAAATGAATAGTTGTTTACATACAACCACATCGCAGCCCACACTTTGAGACAGACTGATCTAAACAATCATCAGTACTTACTACAGCATTTTTTATTCCTGTCTTTGAGGGACCTCCTCCTCCAGCTGTTATCACAAGCCCTGTAGTGGCATCCACTTTGACAGTGTACAGTGGAAATGGGGCTCTATACAGATCCAGCACCTTCTTCTTCCCCATAGTTTATCACAGATGTCTTTATTCAACCACACCTGTTGAAAACAAAGCATTCAGCTTTTCTGAAATGCGTACAGTGACACAAATAAACACAAGATAGTTGTCAAAACACTAAAATTTCAAGATCGATGCAATACTAAGACAAAAATTATACAATTTTGGTCATAGTGGAAAATTTCTTTGAAAGAACAGAATGTTTTCTAGCTAACTGCAAAAAATAAGATTATGACAAAAGTTCCTTTATTTGTGCAAAACCAACCAGTAGAGGACACTTTAGCCATCGTATAGACATAAATATATAATTAGAGTTATTTCTCACGATTTGGTCAAACAGTAGACAGGGTAACACTTAACTGAGCAGAAATATTAATTAATATCATTTTGCAATCATTTTTATTTAATTAAAACAGCTTAACTTTAAAATATAACTGTGTGTTTCTATTTGCCTGTCAATTTGCTGTTAATCGACTAAAATAAATTGTGTTTCAACGTACTTTTTCACGGCATAAACAAAATGGTCCATTGCAAATGAATTCAGCAGCAATTCTGTATATTTACTTTTTTCTTTTGTAACTTTGCATAATATTTTCTTTAGTTAACTACTGTATTAATACAATTTTAAAGCAAAATTAAAACAGGTTTCAGAGTATAAAAAAATATTATACAGCTGATTTAAATTATACAGTAAATCCACTATGTCTCTCGGTTGGCATGGGGACCTTGGGGGCCCTGGAGGAGCTGGAAGTGGCTGTGAGGGAAGCTGGGCGCTTCTGAAGCTGCGGCCCCGGATAAACGGCAGAAAATGGATGGATGGATCCACCGGACATATTTTGATAAAAATAAAAAAACAACCTAACACTGCGAAATATTACAAATTGAGGTCAGGGACGGATAAAGAATAATAAACAAAAAATGTAACAAGGTTAAAGGAGAAGGCCGAACAATTAACAAGCAAGGCTGTTTACAGGCAGGTACGTTAACTTTATACGTAGCGAAACATATTTACTCTAATCATGACAAAATATCTGTTGTATATGAAAACGGTGTATCGGGGGTCGTTGAGTTTACACTTTAATGTTTATTTTCTATGGAAAAGATGGCGAACAAACTGATTCAATAAGCACTTCCATTTTGTACCTAGAACATTTCCCACTTGCATATTTAAACCCTGGTGTGTGAATTTATTTTTCGTTGGCAATAAGAATGCGTAAACCTTAGGTAGAAGTTAATTCATTAATGTAATTGCATATTGTCTAAAAACTTTTTATTACGCTCCTCCTAAATGTAATGGCTCAGAACACCGACGTGACGCCAACCGTTTATGTGTAGCATCATTAACGCTACAGGATCCGAGTCTGTCACAAAAACTCATCAGTCTGTATCACTGGTCAGTCAGTCAGTCAGTCAGTCAGTCTGTCTGTCTGTCTGTCTGGCATAGCAATAATACATCAGAATTACAACTTTCTGCACGGTACCCATCTTGTCACGGAATCTTAAGTTCCATACCTTTGCAGTTTTTCCAGTTTATCTCGAGTAGCGTTTTGTTAAAAACCTTTGCAATAAACCGAATGAATTCATTTTTTAATAATTAATAATAAAAGAGTACACTTTGATACATGCTAAAGCTACACTTTCCAACATACACGTCAACAAGAGGTTCTTCTTCCTTATTTTTCTTCTTCTGTTTATTGGGACCAGCTTCAGGGCCCTTTACCGCCATCTACTGAGGTGGCGTGTGACCAAGAACCCACACAAAAACTAAAGACCGACGTCTAGTTTCATTATTCCATCAGGTCTTGACTCTGTCCACGTTTACTGACTGTAGCAGCCGCTCATCTCAACACTGAGTGTAGCTTGACTGATGCTTTTTAGTTTCCTTTTGATCCAGATCATCATTATCACCGTGAAAACCAAAACAAAATGTACTTCACTACTTTCACCGGGGAATGCAACGCATTTGTTTGTGTTTATGCAAACATTTCATTACTGACATTTGTTTCATTCATTAGTACTTTTGTGTTTTATTGAACCCAACATATTTACCGCCACATACCGGCTGGAGTGTGGTCATCAATAATATGGAAAATGAATTTAATAACACCTTAATGGTATATTCATCTGTGCCTATTTGCACACATACACATAAACTAATATACGTATGTGTATGCACATACATGCATACATATACACACACTTATACTTTGTACATTTGATTAAATTACTTATTACTTATTTAAAATTAATCTAATTAATTGATTTCTAATAGATTTTGACTAATTTCCTAAAAGATTTATTATAGCAAATCCTTTTTTCTTTCTGTTTAATATTGACTTCAAATTATGACATTCCTTTGAATATTTATTACATTATAATAGGACGTGTTCCACTGTTTCTATCTGATTACAATAACTATACTTGTATACAAGTCCTCGTTTCATGTTTCCCTATTTGAGAAAGTGACCTATTAAGTCATGTATGACCAATTCTAAGACATGATATGATTACTTCTTCTTTAAGACTTCCATCAATAATCAGCCATCTTTATACAGACTAGACTAACAAACATTATGACAGCAGTATTACTGTGAAGGGGGTGACAGTAACAAGCCCTTTACATAGGAGTACATTCAACAACAACATCCACACACTCTTTTTCACAGTCTCCTCTTTTAAAGTTTAAGTTTGATGTTCTACATTGCTTGCCAATCTCACAAATTGAACAGTGGCGGAACAGTGTAAAAATATTTTTATCAGATAGGTTTTGTTGTCTTTCATGTTACATAATGGGTAAATAGAAGATAATTAATATTTTAATTAAATTATTTGTTTACATTTGATCATAGTCTTACACATCTTGACAGATACCTAGTTTTTATTTCTTTATTTACAGTATTCAAGCAAAGTTGAGCCATTAACAAAGCACATTCTTTGCACAGGGAAAACAGTGCCAACTAGAGTCCCAAAAAGCAATAGTAGGGTGCAGCCAAGAACATAAAAACATGGTTTCCCAAAAGCAAATGAAAATCAAACTAAATTACATTTTTTTGCTGAGCTGTTGATCATAAATGTTCAATTTTCCATTTTATAATTTTGTATCTCATAGCAAAAACCATATAAACATTTCTTTTTGT
This sequence comes from Micropoecilia bifurca, assembly GCA_903067075.1. Lineage (NCBI taxonomy): Eukaryota > Metazoa > Chordata > Actinopteri > Cyprinodontiformes > Poeciliidae > Micropoecilia > Micropoecilia bifurca. The sequence goes on along the minus strand of CAEGAF010082974.1, from coordinate 2,781 downwards.
TTTTACATCACTGGGTTTTGATGAGAAACATTAAAAACCTTAAACTGATCATACAAATTTCTGGTCCTTATGAACAAAGGACTTTTTTCATACATATTTGCACAGAAGCAGTAGACCATATCTCATACTTAATGGAGGCTATTGCAAATAAAGTGAGCAATTCAACAGTTTCTACTCGCAACTGTGATCACTGAAGGATCTTTCTGTCAGGATGATGTTTCATATGTTGATCATGCTATGTAAACGAAACTAAATAAAGTAGGCTAAGTGGATCAGTTGTATGCATTACTTATTAGTAATGTTTTGTAATTGACTATGTCTTACATTTTTTGTTTCAGCTAATTGAAGCACATACAAAAAATTCACACCAACATACAATGAAAAGCAAATGTGATTGCCCTCATGTCAAAAAAGTATTTAAAAAAATAATATAGGGTTCTTTACAATACAAAAAGACATTTTTGGCTATTGTGAAAGTGTTAAACACTGAATGGTTAAATATTAACCACATAACTGTATTAAACTGAAAACCCTGGATCCTGACAACACAAATCAACAGTGTTCTGAGACATTTCATCCAAACAGTACAGATGTGAGGGTGGTCACTCTGTTGAGGGCCTCAGTCATTGATCAGAGCCAGGATCATGCTGCAAATACAGGGAGGAAAATGTAGTACTGTGCAATTTACTAAAATAATATTGAATGACATTATCTAAAGAATTATATGTTTATAAACAAAATGTGATGGTTTTGTTACCTGTACAAATAAATGAAGAAGCAGAGCAGGTGGTATCCTAATTTAATCATGGCCTCCTTCATGTACGATTTAAGCAGACCCCTGTTGTGGATCTCAGTTGGGTCAAACACACCCATGTTTCCCATGGGAATCTTCACATACCTATGGGAACAGAAGAAGAGTCAAACAGAAGCTAGCAGTGTACTGAAATACAGTAGTCATGTCTCCATCTCCAAATATTTGTACTTTTTGAGGAAGCTAAGATCCTTCAAGGTTTGCAGCGAGATGCTGCAGATCTTCTCTGTTGTTGAGAGCATAATCTCTTCTGCCCTTCATCTGTTGGGGCAGCAGCAACAGAACAAAGGACCTAAAAAGGCTCAACAGCCTGATAAAGAAGGCTGGTTTTGTTTTGGTTCTGTTATGGGGATGACTGTATAACCTCTGGAGATGATGAGGCAAAAAAAGATTTTTCATAAAATCAAGAAAGTTATGGACAACCCTGACCATCTTCTTCATGAGACTGTCTTGGGAAAACAGAGTGTCTTCAGTCAGAGGCTTCTTCAAATTAAGTAAAGTTGTATGAGAATAAAGGCGTAATTTTATGATAACTCTTTCATTTTATGTGCTAAAATGAGGAACGCTGGTGGTCTTGTAAAGTTATAGTTGGTATTGGTTTTACAAATATCCATCTATCCATTTTCTTCCGCTTATCCGGGGTCGGGTCGCGGGGGCAGCAGCTTCAGAAGGGAGGGCCAGACTTCTCTCCCCAGCCACTTCTTCCAGCTCCTCCATGAACCCCAAGGCGTTCCCAGGCCAGTAGAGAGACATAGTCCCTCCAGCGTGTCCTGGGTCTCCCCTCCTCCCGGTGGGACGAGCCCGGAACACCTCACCAGGGAGGCGTCCAGGAGGCATCCTGACCAGATGCCCGAGCCTCAACTGGCTCCTCTCGACGTGGAGGAGCAGCGGCTCTACTTTGAGTCCCTCCCGGATGACCGAGTTTCTCACCCTGTCTCTAAGTTAGAGCCCAGCCACCCTGCGGAGGAAACCCATTTCAGCCTCTTGTATCCGTGATCTCGTTCTTTCGGTCATGACCCAAAGCTCAGGTTTTACAAATAAAGAAATAAAATTTATCTTTTAACGCAAATTAATCAAATGATCAGTCTCAAGACTTTGAAACGATTGTTTAAACAACATTTCATTTCAAAGAAAGAACCAGACTTGCTGAGCCTAAGTAAGAAGGCCCAGACTTTCCTCTGCCCAGCCACATAGGCCAGCTCCTCCGGGGGGGTCGTAGGGCGTTCCCCGGCCAGCCAAGATACATAGTCCATCCAGTGTGTCCTGGGTCTTCTCCTGGGCTCCTCCCAGTGGGACATGTCCGAAACATCTCACCAGGGAAGCGTCCAGGAGTTCAACATGCAGAATACTGGTCTTTTAACAAGGTTTGAAATCTTTTCCGGGTGCCAAAGTTATGTTAACTTAATTTTACCTTTGGAAGGGGATATACTGATCATTGTGCAGTAAGCATCATTGCTGTTGTTTGTGTTCAATAAAAATACCAGACCAACTATATAAATTAACAGTTCTTATATTACCCTGGAGTGAAGATCTTTGCTTTTATATTGTGATATATCAACTACAAATGTTTACACACTTAAACAGACATACACTAGCTTAAAAACATGGATTACCTGTAGATGTTCCAGGCTGCTACAGGCATGTTGAGCAGGAAAATGAACCAGTGCATGGAGACCAGCATGAGCATCATAGAGAGACACTGACCAACCATCTCTGGAATTACCCACTAGAAACATTAAACCATTAAAATCTGTATTGTCTGTTTTTATTATATAAAACAGGCGCATTTCAGGACATATAACTAACTATAAACTAGAGGTGTACCGATCGATCGTCATCGATCATAATCGGCCGATTTCCGTGAAATCGGTGATGATCGGGATCGACTATCATTGGCTCTGTTACCGATACCGATCACCTGCATCTCATTTCCCAGCCTGTCTGTCCAGCTGTTCTCGTCTTTCCTTCAC
>CAEGAF010082972.1:0-14054 GCA_903067075.1 Micropoecilia bifurca | reverse complement strand
CCCCCCCCCCCCCCCCCCCCCCCCCCCCCCCCCCCCCCCCCCCCCCCCCCCCCCCCCCCCCCCCCCCCCCTGGAGGGTGCCACCTTGGACATTAATCTGAATTAGGTTCAGTATACACATGAAACTAAATTATAATAACATCTTGCACAAAGACAAGTGAAAAGTCCTCATATAAACAAATGGAAACATTTGTAGTATGTTTAACTTCTTATATGTAAACATAATTTAATTCTGATTAATTTGCATAACTACATTCCTCAGTTTATGCATGTGAGCCAACAAATGACAAGTAATACTCCTCGATCGAGGTATCTGCAGTTTCTCTTTGCTCTTACTGGAGAGAAACTTGCAAACAGATCCGCCCCTTTGGAGTTTCCAGTTCCTGTAACAAAAAGTGAAATTATTCGCATAGACTACCAGCAGGACAGAGGTTAACAGCATGATTAATCAGTGTTTGATAAAGTATTATATTTAAAGGATTTTGGTAGTCGCTTCCATTAGCAATCACAACAGTAACTCCAAGAAGCTGCAGAAAGATGATGGACTTTGTGGCTGGATGCATAGGAGGTAAGTAACTACAGCTGGGATCCATCCTATGGTCTGTCAGCTGCTCCTGATGGACGAGCAAGTTAAAAACGCTTATTTCAAATTCTTGAGTACATGGCACAAATTGTATGTCTTGAGTCACACTTAAAAAGAAAGAAAAAATCTTATGCTTGCATTTTTGCCCCAAATGGTGCAAAACAAAACTGCATACCTGTGTCAGAAAAAATAACTTATGAATATTTCAGTCACAGACACAATACTACACTTCACAGATATATAAAAATATAATATAAAAGTCCTGTTCTAATATTTTTGGCTCCAGTAGGCCCTGTACATTTGAAGCTAAACCTATTATACATTTTTTTTAAATTCACCAATTAGTGCCTATGTAACAAACATTACAAATGGACAAAAAGCAAGAAGGGGTACTGATATACAAAATAATTAATTAGATACTAGAACAAGTAACAGCATTAAAAATAAAATAACCAACCAAACAAAAATACAAGCAAACATACCCTAAAAAGAATACATTCAAAACAAAAACAAAAGACAGAACATAATCAATTGGTGTCACAACAAAAATTAAATTAACATCTGGATGAGGGAATACTGTTTCAGCTGTTTCTAATTTGAGTTATTTTTCACTTCTCTAATTGATTAAAACCTTTAGAGTCACTGATATTTTTGGGAGGAAGTGGAAAAGAGAGGGAGAAAAAGAAAGGAAATAAATAGATATATCTATATTTATGGTGGAAAATGAGCACAAGCTTATTTTAGGCACAGCCTCACAGTGTCACTCAGCCTAAGCACAAAACAAATCACATTTACATACAGTTCTAAGTATTCCTTCAACTAAACTACATACAACGCGTAAATAAATATAATTCTAACCGTCCTCTTTTTCATCTTTTACTCAGACCGATGAGAAGTGAAGTCCAACTCAAAACATAATCTTTAGGATGGTTCAGATGTTTGACATTTCCTCTTACATGACAAACACGTTAAATCAGTACACACCCACGACTGAGGACAGTCACATCCTTATTTATAGTAGCTGGCACGATGAATCATATGTTGTCTATGTTGTTGCAACTTTGCTACTTTAAATTCTTTTGGTCAAACATGAAATTAAAATCTTGTATTTGTGCACTTTGTGGACATTTTTGTTAATGCTACATAAAAAAGCACCGTCCTCCTCTGGCTCTCTCAGCTCTTTGCCAAGTTGAGGACAATGTTCATTCGTCAGAGTGTCAAATGAAAGAAACTTGTGTGTGAATGAGCCAAAGACAGCTTGTAAAAATGTTTATGAGTTGATGGACAAAAATGTAGCAAAAGATGAGCCGTGAGAACGATCTATACATGAACAACAATTTGCATAGTCATATATTATCACTCTGTGAACGACTCAATATTTTTATATTATTTGACATACAATGGTAAGGTAATGCATAATTAAAATGTGGAAATAAAAGAGTTTTAGCATTTTTCTCTTTTCCTGCCAGAAATAGCTTTAGTACCAGACTCTCCCAATCCTTTAATTGCTTGACATGTTGTCCTCAGGTGCTGCTGGAGTCTTGGTCGGACACCCGTTTGACACAGTGAAAGTAAGAAGTGCATCATATTCTTTACATACATTTAAAAAAACTGTAATAAACTTAGTTCCTTCACATTTAAAACAAATCCACTGTAATATCTAGATACCAAAAGTAAAATGGTTATGATATGCTGCTTAATCAGATTTTGTACGTTTGTTAACTTATGTTTATTTTGATCAGCTAGGACGTAAAAGTAAAATTCTTCTCATCCAGGTCAGGCTGCAGGTCCAGAGGTTTGATAAGCCGCTTTATCATGGAACGTTTCACTGTTTCCAGTCCATCGTAAGACAGGAGTCAGTAAGTCAATTTAGTTCACTTTATTTCTCAAGTTCTTTAGCGTCTCTTAAAAAAATAATGCTGACAGTTAATCATGCCTATGATTGCTTTTTTATGCAAGTGTTTCAGAGTTTTTAAATCAATTTTATCAAAGTCTCAAAATTAGCTGAATTCATTGGTCAGAATCACATAAAGACAGTTACTAATTTGACCTTCTATCGCCAGAAGAACAAATTAGAGGACTAATGTCTCAGCAAGATCTAGAGAAACTCATCCATGCGTTCATCTTTAGTCACACTGATTACTACAACAGCTTTTACTGCAACAGCAGTAATTAGTGTAAAAAATCAGTCAGACAGCTGTAGCTGATCCAGAAAGCTGCTGCTTGTGTTCTCACTAAAACCAGGAAATTAACGCCAGTTCTACAGCCCCTATACCGGCTCCCCATAGCTCAGAGAATAGACTTTAATAGACAGTTTATAAATCACTGAATGGCTTCGCTTTGCTGTTGTTGTATCAACCTTCCACACCTCTCTGATCTTCTGGTTCTGGATCCTCTCTGCATCTCCAGGACCGGAATCAAACATGGAGAGGTATCATTTAGCCATAGAGATCAAAATATAATCTCTGTTCAATCGCTGATGGTGTCTTCTTTATAACTTGGTAATTTTCAGTTTTTATCATGTGAAGCACCTTGAACCTTGCTGCTGATGTGTTGTACAAAGAAACTTGTCTCGACTTAACTGCACTGACTCTTTACGTTCAATGAACAGAATATGGATAAAAATAAGATCCTAGATTAGCCCCTGATGTCACTGCTGATGTTTTCTGCAGGTGTTTGGTTTATATAAAGGCATTGGATCTCCCATGATGGGCCTGACATTCATCAATGGAATCGTGTTTGGTGTCCAGGGCAACGCCATGCGTCTGCTTGGAGAGGACACCCCTACAAACCAGTTTATCACTGGTGCTGCTGCAGGTACCATGCAGTCCGTCATCTGCTGCCCCATGGAGCTAGCTAAGACCCGTATGCAAATACAGGGCACCGGGCAGAAGAAGTCGTCTTCTAAGAAGCTGTACAAGAACTCCCTGGACTGTTTGCTGCACATCTACAGACGAGAGGGTCTGAGGGGCATCAACAGAGGAATGGTCACCACGCTCGTCCGTGAAGCGCCTGCCTTCGGCATGTATTTCTGGACCTACGCCGTGCTGACACAGAGCCTGGGCTGTGAGCCCAACAACAGCTATGTGATCCCCAAACTGTTGTTTTCCGGCGGCATGGCCGGCGTCACCTCGTGGTTCATCAACTATCCAGTAGATGTGATCAAATCTCGGCTGCAGGCGGACGGGGTGGGTGGAGTCAACCAGTACAGCGGCATTGCAGATTGCGTACGACAGAGCGTGAGGAAGGAGGGCTACATGGTGTTCACGCGAGGCCTCACCTCCACGCTGCTACGAGCCTTCCCCGTGAACGCAGCCATCTTCGCCACCGTCAGCTTGGTGCTGATGTACGCCCGCGGTGAGGAGGAGAGCCCAAAAGACTGAACTGGCTCATCCCGACCAACACACGTACACTTCCAGGGTGTACGTGTGTTGGTTAGTATTATGTATTTTCCTGGCACATACTGCCATTGTTACAATAGCCCCATTGAGCTGTTATTCAGTAAAATAGCAAAAGCTGTTATAAAAATACTCTCCATATCAAATATGACTCAAAGGAAATTTGACTTTGTAATTTAGTGCCTTAAAATTGGGCCTCTGTCTCTTTCTGAAACTCCACCTACAGGAAGTCATCGCAACATTGCTCCTCTATTAATCCTTTACCAATGTTTACCAACACTGGGTTTTTTAACACCTGATAGGTTCGACTGGGGACCAGAACCGCAACATTTGTTGCATTTTCAGCTGCTGTGGTTTGCATTCACACTGTAGTGTGTCAAACGATCCAAACTCTCTGAAATACCTCTCCCTCCCGTTGTCTGTGGGGGCGCTGTACCACGAACTACCGAAGGAATCTGCACAACACCTCTGAAGAAGACCAGCGCGACTTCCTTCTTCATAAAATGTAAACTAAAAAGGAGTGGTGTCAGAGGTTAACAGTTGTACGATTTACCCATTGACATACATTACTGGTTTGGACATTAGCCGCTAACGCTAGCACTGCTCCAGGTGCCGTTACGTGGCAGTAAGTCATGTCCACTAAACCAGACTATTTCAATGTGAGATGAACAGGTATCAGTCATAAAAATGATCATAGTGCCCTTATTTCTTACCCGATTTCTGTAAATATGACTTAAATTAAACCTGAGAAAATTGCTGATGTTTTGATACGGAAAATATTTTTCATCCCTTGATATAAATCTACAAACAGTTTTGTTTTCTGTGACGAAGGAAGTTGCTCTTTTATGTTAATGTCACATAATTACCGCTGTTAAAATTAGCTTGTCAAAATGTAACAAACCATGACTCAAACACTTTATGAAATATGTTATCCTAGTTGGTGATTGTTATGAATATATATTCAAACAAACAAGCCAATTGGTCCAGTTTTTGTCACATATTAAAGGTTTTAAAAATTACATCAGCTGCAGTGGACCACAGCAAAGGGAACAATATCTTGTCTATTAATAAAAAGAACAAAGTTCACTGGAAAACTGTTACCAGACACATATTTTTGCACAGCCACATCATCATTAACAAGGCAGCTTTCGATTAGTTGCTCTGCAGGAAACACTCCCCCAGAGTCCACTCTTGGGTTATGTAGGCCTCCATATCATCCTGTTTTGTATCCGGAGGTCAACCTCTCGAGACAGAATAAAGAAGAAGCCCTCTGAGATGTAAACATCTTTTTGAAAGCATTTGGCTGTCACCCTGAGAGAACAGCTGATTGCTGCTCAGCGCATGTTGAAGGTTTTTCAGAGTGTGGCTCAGAGAGCGTTTACTTATTTGTGAATAAAAAAACATGGTTCTGTAATGTTTGAAAATCCTTAGAGTATTCAGAGAAATTAAATTTATCATTTACCATTAATGTAAAACTTAAAAATAAATACAGGCAAATTAGGTTGTGTTTTTAAAGTATCTTTTGACAGTTTGCAAAATAGCATTTTCTATTCTCTAATAGGTTTAGTTTTATCGTAAATAATTTAAAGTTAAGTGAGAAACGTTGTAATTTGAGAAAGATTTGGTTTGATTTAGCATTGTTTCTAATTTTGATCTTGAATGGGATCCGCTGGGAAAGTCAGTCATTTAGAAAACCTATTACCTACTAATTTAACTCCACGAAGACAATAATAAAACCTGAACTTTTCTAAAGTTCAGGTTATAATGCCACAACTCTTTTGGGTTGTAGGATCTACTGGAAGGGGAGGAGGCCTCATCGTAAAGACTAAAGCTGAACTTGAAGGCAATGTAATTGGAGTTGAAACCCCATATTTAGATAAACCAAATAAAAAGACACCCAAACATAGTTTCCTTATGGTCTAAAGTTACATCTGAAGTAAGTGAGAACATAATTACTCTGATGTATAGTTACGTATTTATCATTATTATACAGTGGTTAAGTTATGAAACAACTCGTACTACAAATCAAATGCTAACAAACCAATGTGGTGAGATTACTTTTATCCATTTCATGCAACCGACACAACAGATCCACGATGTGCATCTTGTCTAGTGGTCCAGCCATGTGTGCAGTTAAATTCCACCAGTAACCTTGACTGATTTGCTGTTACCTAACAGAAGGTGTTCTGTCGATCTGCTGCCATCTAGCGTCAGGATGTCTCAACCATTTGAGCTTCTTACTGGTATGTTACGGTTACGCTTTGAGGGTGCATTCAAGTTAGCTCGCACATTTTAAATCCAAATTGAAATAACTGCCACAATCTAATAAACTGCTATTTAAATTGATGTAACCGACCATTTCAAATTGTAAATTGTTTTTCTTAAATGATTCAATCACACCAGGCCCATAAATTTCAACACAGCCTTAAAAATATGGATACACTTGTTCATGCATTTTGAATTCAGTTTGTTTATGTAGCTGCTGAATAGTAATTGACCAAATGGAGTCTTAACGGGATTGAATAAAAATTATAGTATGATTAATTTGATATATTTCTCTCACAAACATTTGTTGACATTTTCAGAAAGAATAAGTGTCTCGGTTAAGTCTCTCTACGAAATAGAAAATCTTAGAAGTATTTCTTAATACTTCCGTATGTGAACGCACCATATGGCATTCTACAAGGTACTTTATGGTGGCACGTTCCCATAAAACACCGTGTAGAAGCGCAATGATGTGACAGCAACCGGTGCGGAAACGTTTTCACATTAGAACTTACTGGGATACAACACCGTGAGCCTTATGGACCTTATTTTTCTCTCCATATAAATGTTGCACAATCTTTGTCATTCGTGCTAGAGATTTGTAAAATAAATAAAGTGTTATAAATGTTTTAGTCACCGCAAACCAAATTGAACATCACTAGACCACGCCCCTTAGTTTAGACGTGTGAGCCAATAGATGACAAGTAATACACCTCGAGCGAGGTGTCGGCGCTTTCTCTTCGCTCTGATTGGACAGAAACTTAGAAGATCCGCCCCTCTAGAGTTACCGCTTCCTGTAACAAAATCTCTGTAACTGAAACAATTCGCATTGGCTACCAGCAGCACATCTGCTTATAGAGGCCGTACATGTCATCTAGTGGGCTTTCTCTGAAAAACAAACAAACAAACAAACAAACAAAACAGAGGACCAGAGATAAGAAAACGAAGCTGTTTTTGCGTCCGTAAGCCATTAAAGTGAATCCTTAACCCGGTTCTGTTGGCTAACTGGCGGTATCAGCTAACGTTGGTTCATTAGCTTTAATAAACATCCAGATATCATTACTGTAAGGCTAACAGAGTAGTTGTCAGTGCTTGATCAAAGCATTATATTTAAAGGTTTTTGATAGTTTATGTCATTAGCAACAACAGACAATAACGTCCTGAACAAGCTGCAGAAAGATGATGGACTTCGTGGCTGGATGCATAGGAGGTAAGTTACTACAGCTGTGAAAACAGTAAATTTTGTTTTATAAGACTGCTATCTGTTTCATAAAGTGCTTTATATCCATGGATTGATAATTATTTGCTATTGTAATGGTCAAAAATGAAATGAAACTGTTGGATAAATGCACTCGGTGGACATTTTTCTTAAAGTGACAGACAAAGCACCATCCTTCTAATGTTTTCTCAGCTCTTCACCAAGTTCAGGTCAATGTCCATTCATCAGTGTCCAAAGGAAAGAAACTTGTGTGTCCTGTTCCCAGTTTACTGTAGAGACACATCTCTGCTAGGCTTTCCTCTATAAATGCATCATGTGACAAAACAAGTGATAATGTAGGATGAACTAGTGTTTATTTACAGTACGAGTCATGAGTGAGTCTGCCAAAGAGCTGCACTGCATATAAACAGAAAACGATGCACGAAAAATGACAATTATGACACCAAAGTTTAGATTGGGCACTGGAGTATTTAGTATTTGATTCTAATAATTTTAGGAATTATATTGATATATAAACAGATACTACTTGTTTCATATTTTCCATATTCATGTTTGATATCATTTGTCACTAATGGTACTGTATAAAAGTACATGCTGTATGAATACAGCTTTCTGTAGCTTCAAGCCTTTCATTTAGCCTTAAAATATTTTTAAAGGGATAGTATTGAATTTTTATTTTATATATATGAAAATTGAAATAATAACCCCCCCACAAACTTGTGTTACACCATCCTCATGTGATGCATTAGAAGCCATGCAAAAGAATTGTAGAAAGTATTGAAGGCCAGTGAGTTGGCAGTGGGCCCAGTATGTTGTTCCTAGAGGATGAGGTGATACTCTAAAAATAGAGCCACACTAAACGTTTTACCTCTTACAGATTGTTTGACTAGGCTAAAGAGAGCTTGTAAAGTTTATGAGTATCTGGCCAAAAATATTACAAAAGATCAACTCTGAGAGTGAAGTCAGGACCACCGGTGGTCAGCACTATGTCTTCTTCTTACCTAAACATGAACAATGGTTTGCAAAAGTATTCATACCCGTTTAAACTTCTTCATAATTTTTCCTCTCTGAACATCTAAAAAGTCTGAATATTATTTGACATATAAAGTAATGCAAAGTGAAAACATTTTTTAGTATTTTTTCTCTCTTATAGGATTTCGTCCTGACAGAAAGAATCAGATGCTCCAAATCGTTAATTGCTTGACATGTTGTCCTCAGGTGTTGTTGGAGTCTTGGTCGGACACCCGTTTGACACAGTGAAGGTAAGAAGTGCATCATATTCTTTACATATATTTCAGAAGAAAAAAAAACACATACAGTATACATCTCAATAAACCTAATTTCTTTACATTTTAAATAAATCCATCGTAATATCTAGACGTCACAAGTGAAATGGTTTCGCCATGCTCTTGAATCGCATTTTGTACTTTTGTTAACTTTAAAGTAAAAAAATCTTCTCTTCCAGGTCAGGCTGCAGGTCCAGAGCGTCGATAAGCCGCTTTATCGTGGAACTTTTCACTGTTTCCAGTCCATCATAAAACAGGAGTCGGTAAGTCAGTTCAGTTCACTTTATTTCTCAAGTTCTCTTGTAAAACACTGAAAAACTGAAAAACAGTCCTGGCTATGATGAGAACCACACGTTCTCATCATTAGAGGTTTTATGCCCAGGCTGTCGAAGTTTTCAGATTAGTTGAATTCACTGGTTCAGGATAGGGAGTGTTTGCAAGTTCAATGAACAGAATATGGATAAAAATAAGATTAGTCCCTGATGTCACTGCTGATGTTTTCTGCAGGTGTTTGGTTTATATAAAGGCATTGGATCTCCCATGATGGGCCTGACATTCATCAATGCGATAGTGTTTGGTGTCCAGGGCAACGCCATGCGTCAGCTTGGAGAGGACACTCCCACAAACCAGTTTCTGGCCGGTGCCGCCGCAGGAACCTTACAGTCCGCCATCTGCTGCCCCATGGAGCTAGCTAAGACCCGTATGCAAATACAGGGCACCGGGCAGAAGAAGAAGTCTTCTAAGAAGCTGTACAAGAACTCCCTGGACTGTTTGCTGCACATCTACAGACGAGAGGGTCTGAGGGGCATCAACAGAGGAATGGTCACCACGCTCGTCCGTGAAGCGCCTGGCTTCGGCGTGTATTTCTGGTCCTACGCCGTGCTGACACAGAGCCTGGGCTGTGAGTCCGGCGACCGCTACTTGATCCCCAAACTGCTGTTTTCCGGCGGCATGGCCGGCATCGCCTCGTGGATCGTCAACTATCCAGTAGATGTGATCAAATCTCGGCTGCAGGCAGACGGGGTGGGTGGAGTCAACCAGTACAGCGGCATCGCAGATTGCGTACGGCAGAGCGTGAGGAAGGAGGGCTACATGGTGTTCACGCGAGGCCTCACCTCCACGGTGATACGGGCCTTCCCCGTGAACGCAGCCACCTTCGCCACCGTCACGCTGGTGCTGACCTACGCCCGCGGCGAGGAGGAGGGCCCCGACGAGTGCGAGCCGCGTCATCCCGACCGGCACGCGTTCGATTCTCGCCTGTAGCTTGGAGACGTCTGAGCCTGACTTTAAAAACGCATGAAATTGACAAGCGAAGACCCCATTAATGCTCTACGACTCCGTTACCGTAGATCAGCCGCTCCCAGCTGTGAGTCTCTGAATGTCTCGTATAAATAAGGACTCTTTTTGAGGAAGGGACAGTGAGAAGTATTTTATTTTTGTTAACTTATATTCCTGTTTGTAACTCCAGATATTAAAAAACAAACAGAATGAAATTGGTTCTGATGAGATTAGAGATATATATCTAACAGATGTGTAGCTTATATTCTTATAAACATAACAAACCAAAAAAAAAAAAAATGCAAATTCGATGGCGTTTCCAGGTCATTTGCACAGTTTGAAGTCCCTTATATATTTAGCATATCTTGAGATGTGTGTTTTGCAAGTATTTTTTTATTTGTTTTCTTTTTTGTGTGTTTTTTTAATTTTGGAAACATTTTCCTGCCTTATTGAATGTTTTTATCCGGCCCAATGCGTCGCACGAGTTTTACATGAGCTTTGAGACACTGTAGCTAATAATAAATGTGCGGATCTACGTTTATCTAAGCAGAACAATGTCACAGCTGTAGTATCGTCATCATCACTGCGTCTCTGTTGGCTCTACAGTAGTATCCACTGTAGTCAAGATCCCGTCTGGGATGAGCGAACCTCCAGAGTTTGCTTTGGTTTCTGTAGATGTTTGGTGTTAATTGCGTTTTATGTTTTGTTCTACCAGAAAATGTGAAGATTTCTTACTGTAATTCAGCTGCTGTATCGAAGGTCCAGATGAGAAACTGTCCTTATTTATTTATTTTTTTTCTTTTTTCATTTTGTTCAGTAAGTTTACAGTTTAAAAATTGCACACATATTTATGTATTTATTTGTTGTTGGTAACTGTGGTAAAGAAAACGAGGCTCCGTTTTGATTATCACTGTTCCGGTTGTTCTTTTTTTTTTTTTTTTTTTAAATGAATGATTTCATTTTACTTGCACGCCTTTCCTGACCTGCAGATCAACATGCATGCATGTTACTTGAGTTGCATGTTATTCTGTCTTCCCATCTGTATCTCATATTTATACCCTGGAGAAACAAGGAAGTCACAATTACTCATTGAACGTTCCAGACCAGCTTTGTAAATCATTCATCTTAAGAGGATGGTTTGGGCACCATTGGAGATTTATCTTTAAAAAAAATTCTTTAAGGATTTAAAGGGCATTAGGGCAAATAATAAATGCACTAGTTTTAAAACTTCTTACCTTTTTAACTTTGAAAATTGTTGCAATTTTTTCTTTTCTTTTTTTTGTTGCTCTTCCGTTCCCTGTTCTCTCCCTACAGCATGTTTTTGGTGCTGTGGTGTGTTCAAAGTGATGCACAGTGTTAATTTCCTGCTATGCATCGCATTTTGCACCTAAGACAAAAGAGAGGATGTTGTCAGACTTTGATTCTAAGAGACAAACCAGAAATAAGACTTGCAAATGTGTACTGTAACTCCCTTACTTTGGAAGTGTTCTTTATTTAAAAGGCTCCTTAAAGTCATTCCTGTTGGCTTAAATGTGGTTCTGTTTTGGGTCATGACCTAATTTGCAAAGGGAGGGAATGCCAACAAAAAATAAATAAAAAATACTTGAAGTTTGACTTTTCAGTTATACAAAACTGCTGCACTTTATCTGTATCAGAGATTAAATCACACTGCAGTGTTTCATCTTTAACAAACACCTGAAAGTTTCATTGAAAGATGGCAACTGACTTCTTTCTTTGTGTGTGTGTGTGTGTGTGTGTGTGTGTGTGTGTGTGTGTGTGTGTGTGTGTGTGTGTGTGTGTGTGTGTGTGTACCTATTGCATAAATTATTTTGTATTTAAAATGAACACATTTTCCTTTCCAACGGCAGGCTAATGTGACTGTCAGACTGATGGACACTGCCTGCTGAAAGGCTATTTGAAGTTGTACGGTTTATGAAACGTAAAAGTTGCTGCCACTTGTGTATGAAACACTCCTATTTGGAGATTAGAAAGTCTCTGCTGCACTAAAACCTCAAGGATGTTGAATGTAAGTGGCCTGTATTCACATGTAGTTGGTCCTGAATGGAGATGTAAATATTTTTCTTTTTACATTATTTTGGGAATTTCTGACCTCCAAGAAAAAAGAAAAATGTTACTGTTTAATTGCTGAAATGCTTGATTATAATCCCAGCTCATTGTGTTAAAGGACAATGAAGAAAGCAGTTTCTTCCTCTTTCCACCTCTGTAACAATACTGTGTAAGTGTCACAATGATGACACAGAGCCAATCCAGCCAACGTGAGAGAAGCAATATGTACAGGATTAAACAGTAAAAATATGAAACTTATTTTCAAGTACGGCGTATAATTTTCCATGAATGATTTTGGTCAGTTTGAGCTTCCTCTTGTAGATGTTTTATTAGACACTGATTACATATTTTTGTCATGCAGAACCTGTTTGTGTCTGAGAGGGAATAAAAACAATTAACTAGCTTTTTGCGCCTTTTATTTCAAAATTTATTTCATACTAAAAAAAATCTATTTTCAGTTACCAGCACTAACTAGCAGAACATATTGGTGTAGTTTTCACTTTGCTCTGAGTTTCAAGTTTTGCTTTTAAATTGGTTCATTGTTAAAGTGTAGTAAATGAAACGGTGACAAAGTGAACAGGAGCTTGATCTTCTTTTACAGCTAAATGCAAACAAATATTAAAATAAAACAAAATCTCATTAGATAAAGTGAAACAAGAACAGATTTTCATGCAAATACTTTTTATACAATATGTGAATCTTGAACACCCTCTAGTGATAAAAGATGGGAAATGAAAAACCAGTTTCAAGTGCTAAAATGCACAACTAAAATGTAACACTATTTGCATTGTAAATATAGGCAAAGATAACATGCATGTACATTTTAAATATTTATTTAATAAATTTTACAATTTTGTTATTTAGATTTGTATTAAATCTAAAAGTCAATTGAAGTTCTATCTTAAATTATATATAAGAAATAAATATTCTGAAAATGTCGTCTGGGATTTTCACACAAAAATGTACTTCTACACATTTTCTTTGAGCTTCTTTAATTGTACATTACATCTATTGCTCTCTATGTCTGTGAGTTGAAAGAGATGCTATTTTTCTGGGACCAAAATCCTTGCACACAGTGTCTATTAATAAAAGACAAAGTTCAATTAAAAACCGTTATCAGATGTATCTTTTTGCACAGCCACATCATCACCAACAAAACATCTTTTGATTGCAGGAAACGCTCCCCCAGAGTCCTCTCTCGGGTTATGTAAGCCTCCATATCATCCTGTTATGAATCCGAAGGTCAACCTCTCGAGACAGAAGAAAGAAGAAGCCCTCTCAGATGTAAACATCTCTTTTGAAAGCATTTGGCTGTCATCCTGAGAGAACATCTGAATGCTGATCAGCGCAGTTGAAGGTTGTTCAGAGTGTGGCTCAGAGAGCGTTTACTTATTTGCGAATAAAAAACATGGTCCTCTAGATATTGTTTGCAAATTCTGAGAAAATGATAAGAGAGCATTCAGAGAAATTTAAATGATTACTTTTTTTTTTTTTTTTTTTTTTTTTACCTCCGGTGTTATTCTTTCTGCTACATACACTTTTGATGGTTTGCAAATAGAAGAAAACAAATACAATCTAAGATATTAATGACATTTTACACATTGCACTATTCCTGTGTTCCTTGGACGTCATGATTTTATTTGTTTTCAGTTAAAACAAGTGAAAAACACGTATTCCCTTTTTTCCACTTTTCTCGCATGAAACTGATTAGATCAAGGCTGCTCATTACGTCGGTCGATCGCGGAAAGGTTTTGAGTCGATCTCCGCAGCAGGTGACAGACTGATAGCCGCAGGACACTGAGACCAGAACTTCCTATTCTAATATTCACTAAGATCCTAAACGTTTTTAGCTTCATTAAAAAATAATGATTAAAAAAAAATTAACGAAACATGTTAAAATTAATCATCTCAGTAATTATTGTTCCAACAAGGTGTTGCGCAATTCAGTGCGTTTCGGTT